>DWTO01000607.1:0-19930 GCA_018244755.1 Jemadia pseudognetus | reverse complement strand
TGTGACCAGTGCCTGTAGCTCAGATGGTGTTGAGCCAATCAAAACTGCATCGTCTGCGTATAATAAGCAGTTTACCACCCAGTCACCCATGCGTACTCCCACATTCATATCCCGTATAATTTTTTTAATATCCCATATAATCCCATATAAATTTAAATAATTAAATGAATAAATTTTATCAGAAGTATCGGTTATAATCAAAGTAGGTATTTAATGGAACAAACCAGTTCAACATAAGTACGACGTAACGTAACGACGTAAGTCGCAGAATTTAAACTTAATATGGGTACCTACTTTATTCAAAATAAACTTACAGTATTTGACCTAAACATAGTAATTGCTAAAATTAAATAAAAGTCCGCAATAAAAATAAAGCCAACACAAGTAATGGTACCAATTACAATTACACACGATCGGAAAGTTAAGGCGTAAGTACACTGCTGTTAGTCGTAAACATTTTAAAATAAATATACAGAAAATGTAATTTTTAATTCACAATTATCTTATAAAAACCTATCTATTTTGTTTAGATATAACCTCCCAAAATTGTTTCTGTTAGAAATAACTTATTTACATAATAAATCATTACAGTTATGAACCCATACAGCGATACTATCGAGCGTAGAGTAAATATAAGACTATGAGTAGTATATTATTATATATAAATTTATTTCTCATAACAGTGGTTTTAGATAATGACGTTGGATTAACATGTGTTATTCACTTAATATTTATGTACATTTATTGTTTCACTTGGTTTCGACTTTTGAAACATGAAAACGGGTTCCATTTTAAAATTTTACTTTTCGAAATTTAACTTCTAGTGTGAATAGATCTTAAGTCATAAGGACGGCGGCAACGTTCAATAGACGGTTATCTCGTGAGCCGACGCAAGGTTGCGCCGTGCTTCGATTCATTCTTATTTGACCGTCGATCGCCTTAATCTCAGTTGTAGTATAATTTCGCCCGCATTAAGTGGTGTCCTTGTCCATTGTTGTTACAATAGTAGCAGCAACTTTTTATTATTGCTACAATAAATTATACTTGAGTCGTACGTATTTTTAATATATCTATCTGACCATGTTTCATTCATAAAGAACTTATTCATGTTGAGAAATGAATCTTGTCATATTATTGATAGATGGGACTCTAATTAGGAGATTGCTACGAGCCCTTTGTAACTCCAGACGTGGCTGATTCCAGAAGATTTATGTAGTTAAACATTAGGTCCGTGGACATCACTTGAACATTTCGATATTTCAAAGATTTGGCTCAGTGGTTAGGTTTATAAGTTTGTTATGTTATATGGATAAAATGGGTGCATGAAGTATTTCCCATTTACCTAATGTATGTGCACATAATATGTAAAACAAAGAAATCATTCAGTTCCTGCTCATTAAATTACTTATCGTCATGCTTATTTGAAATGAACAAGAGCTAACAAGACAGACAAGCTATTAATTTGTTTAGTCTAGAAACTAACTTAACTGGTAAACTAGGGTTAAATTCATATCCTAAAAGAACAAATGGGACATGACAAAGTTAAGGATAAAAAGAAATTGGCGGATTTCGTAAAAATAACAAATATAGCAGAAGTAAACGTGAAGACAAATAAGAGGTATTGAGACAAGAGAACGGAAATTAAACAGTGAAAAAATTATGTTTGTAGAAGTTAATATATAGGAATTCCAAAAGAACTATGGAATGACAGAAGTAAATAGGAACGTCATCAGTGGTGAAAGATAAAAACAATATTAAATGGAGTGAAAATATTATTTTAAGTGATATAATTATGTTACAAGTGTTTAGAAATAATTTTCTTTGACACACAACTGATATACATATACATTTTACTCGTGTTTGCTTGCCAAAACACAAGTGTTTAAATTGCATGCGTGTAAAAGCAAGTGTCTCTTAGATTTCGAAATAATAATATCTGTCGTTATGTCAATCTTGAAGGGGAAATTAGAGGCAATTTATATGTTGGTGATTTACGCAGTTAATGGAGTTCACTCCTGTCTCAATGGACTGCCGTTGAGTGTAATGATCACGGACAAATTGCCGCCTATTGTAAATATGACCTATAGCGGTGTACGACATAAGCAACGCACACGTGCGGATATAACTTTATATGAATATCGCATATGTATGTGGTTTATATCATGTATAAGGTTTATAGGGTATTTTTAAATTTATAATCGGGCTTCGTTTATGAAGACTTTTCAAGAAGTATAAATTAAATTTTCCGCAGAGAATATGATTTTATGAAGTTATGTATTGTGAACGGATAGAGTATACCGATAAATTCTATTGTATTAGGCATCTTTAAGGTAGCGTAAAGACGTTTAAACATCTGGTCGAATGTAGAGGAAGAGTAAAAAATATTTAAATTTTGGCTTTTTCTAGGTCATCGTGCACTTGTAGTGAGTTGCTTGCGCAAGTCTTTGTATAGATCGCTATTATTACCGCACTAAAATGCCAGCAAATGCTGGCGCTGCACGCAAGCACGCGTGTCTGTTTAATGACTATGCTATGTAATTATTTTAAGCCACCGTCTAACGTAACGATTCAAGGGTAAAGTTTGAATTAGCGGAGTTGTTATATTTGATGGAATGTGTGGATTTCTCATGAATTATTTTAGTATAATCGTACATAGAAATGGAAAAATACTTCACAGCGCTCTGTTCTAATAGAAAACCTTCAAATATATACAAATACAGTAAGGCAAATACAAATACAGTATGCATTGGTAAAAATAAAAATTCAGAAGAACCTTATTTAATATAGAACACGTTTGTGTGTTCTAGACCTTAGTGTTTATCATTATGTGTGCACGGACCCTTACAAGTAATCATCTCTTGTGACATGCGTTTCGAAGGTAAAATAAAATGGAACGTACTGATCAGCAGTTGATTTATTTACAAATGAGTAAATCATATCCATCATCATTATATACACATAAATATCACAATCACCAGTCATCCGTCACGATCATATCATTACAAGCTAGGTTCTAGTAATGGAGGAGGCCATGATGTCCGTGCGCGAGGGGAGCGACGGCGACATGCGCGGCGTGCACCACGGGGGCGGCGTGCACGACGGGAGCGGCGTGCACCACCGGGGCGGGGTGATGGCCGGGGGTCTTATGGACTACGGCGTTGAATCTGTGAAGAATATAAAATTGTGCTTTTTAAAAATTTGCTCAAGCATTTTTGTGTTTCAACGTTTCATGGATTTTTACATCATTTTCTATGGATTTATACAGATATATATATTTATTATCGAGAATCTACTACTAACTAATCTGTATTTTTCAGAACTGTTCGAATAATTATTAGTAAGTCATTACGTCTCGGTTGTTACCGTTATTAAAGGAGATTGGAGTTTTTTGCAAATCTGTTGAGCACTGAATAAATAATACAATATTGAAAATTTACTTAAGGTGAATAGAATTACAATTAACTGTAGATAATAAGTTGTAGTGTATGCACGGTTTTGGTTAATGTTATATTATAATATAATATTTATATTTTAAACGAATACTTAATTGATACAAAACCCTTTCCTAGAGGTTTTGTATGTCTTACCCATTGTGGTCGTCAGCGGTGTATTCTACTTTGCGGACTGAACCATCAGGTTCCACCAGTGAGTAGCTTCCGTGCACGGCGCCTCCGTCGCGGCTCTCGTGCTGAGTCTTGTGGTCGCCGGTGTGGGGGTCGGCCACGGAGTAGGCGTAGTCGTATTTAGGATGAGACTGTATAATTAAAACAATATTAAATTTAATCTCAGTGAATAATGATTCTTTTTACGGATACAATTAAAATGTGATTTTAATACAAGTTTCCATTAGACGATAATTTGAAATGAACGTACAGGATTTATAGATTCATATATGAACATGTTCATATTATGTTATGAATTTTCATAATATGAACTGTTTTCTCTAGACAATATCATAGGAACAGATATTCATTTATTCTTTGCCTAGTCCACTGCGTGATTTGCATTCTTAAATGAATAATAGCTCTTTCTACTACATTTTGAAACAAACTTACGTATTCGCCATGAGCGAGGGCTAGAGGCGCAGCGTGGACCACAGGAGCGGCGTGAACCAAGGGGGCGGCGTGTACAACAGGAGCGTGTACTGCGGGCGAGGCGTGGACAGCGTAGTGCGCGGGCGCGTAGTGCACGGGAGCATCGTGGCGGACGATGCTCTGGGACGATACGGCTCCGTGGTGCAGCGGCAGCAGACCAGCGTTGGCGGCAGCCAGGACGGCGCTGAGGGCGAACACCTGGAAATAGAGAATTTATATATGTAAATAAAATTACCACCAAAATAGTACTTCTTTTTTGGTGTCTGCCATTCCTTAAAACCAGATATTCTCACATGGAAATGAATTTTGAAAAGTTTGTATGAAACAATATTAAAACCAACTTTTACAAATAATTCAAAAAATATTATTTGTGTAAAATTAAAACAGAACCGTTTTAAAGTTACCAAACACTGCGTACATTCTAAAATTATTCCATAGCAAAACGTATGAAAAGCTCTAAGCTCGGGACTTACTTTGGTGAACATTTTGCTGTTTCTAATCAGAGCAGGTGACTGATACCATTATCGGCCTGCAGTGGGACTTTTATATGAAAACCAAAACGGAGCCACTGTCCTGCCGGTGGTGGGGCGTGCGGTCATCGAGTTCCGTAACTTTGACATCGCGAGGTCGTTCATTGCGTGCCTTTACTTGTCGTAACTCAAGCCGCCCTCACTCTATCGTCGCCTGCGCCCTGCAGCGGCAAAGCTTTCAATTATCATCTACACTCATGTTGAGTTATTGCGTGTAGTCTTGCGTATGATTCGCTTTTTGTCCACGACATATTTGAGAAAATGATTACTTGTTCTAAAAATTATCGATTAAATAAAATTACTTATACAGAACAAATTGTTTTTTTTTTGTTTATTTGTGAATTACTGTCCACTTAGCATTGCAGCTGATCCTAGTCGTAGGAATAAGATGATACTAGCGCTTAAAAAATCCAATGTATTATATATTTTATTTATCACACCTTATAATACATAAAAAAACATATACATCAAAATAACATTAATAACATATATACAAGTATACAGTAAAACCATTTTTTAAATCAATGAGGAGAGATTTTTAAAGATTTTTTCTGTTTATTGAATATTTTAATTATAGTAGGAAAGTATTTGTTTATAATTCATGAGCTTTGCTCGATTTGTACATTAAGTGTTCACTAGACGAAAGCAGTCTAAATTAATTTAATATAGTCGTATGTAAACTTAACCGCTCATGTTGTATTTTTGAACTCGTTAATATATTGTTTCTCGTGTAAATTTCGGAAAAACAATAAATTGAAGCGGTTCTGACATAAAAAGTTCAAGTAGTTTATATTTATTTTTAATTGTATTATAAAGTATAATAAGATTAATAAGTTTAACTACATATAAAGGAAATTGCTAATAAATATAAAAAAACTAAATATCAATTTAGAATATTACGGTAGTAGCAACATTATGTATGTAATGTACATAGACAAAATACGTATTCACGCAAACACATCTTGATTAAATTTAATCTGTTATAAAAAAATGCATACATATCTGTATAATGTTTAGTGTAACCTCGCATTTTAACTAAAAGGAAGTTATTAGCAAAACAAATGTAATTCTAATTAATTCAAATTTATTGTTACGTTGTCCAAAAATATATGAACATGATATTGTTATTGCAACATCAGTATGCCACAACAATATCAAATGCACTGTTTTGACCACATCGCGGTTAGCTATAGTAGTTAACAAGTAAATCAATAAGGAATACTTGTATATTACCAAACTTATGGTCGAAATGTGATCCCACGAAATTGATATTACCTTTGTATGACGAAAGAATTTATGTATGAGTACTAACTACACAGTCTTTGTATTGTCATGTACCATACTTTACAAGTTGGGCGCACGATGCGTTGTCATTAAATAATTATTAATAGTTAAACATTGCGCGTAAAATCATCCTACGGTTAAATTCTTAATTACGAAACATCTAAATTATATGACCGTGTACTTCAAACTACGTGTTGTCCATGAGATTGTAATTGTACAGACAAAACAAACATACATACATACGTACACACATGCAACCATTCTATTTATATTTTTGGGTAATTTCGTAGAAATCGTGATTTCGATAAATACATAGTTTCTATCTGATATGCGTCACTGTTGAATGTTAGAATAATTTGAGAAGGATTTATTGGCGCACGAACTGAATAGAATAGTTTAATTGATAATATTATTATGGGTAAAGGCTGTAACAATTTGATCCAGTGGGTTTAAAGGTCCGGTAGTTCATTAGTTGGTCAGAAACGTGAATCAATATCGCCAACGGTCACGGAAGCGAGACACTTATTAGTACCAACGTTCATTATGTCCATTTCACGAGGCCGCACGAATTACAATCGAAAGGATACAAACTGACACGTAGTTCACAGGTCACTAACCCGCTAACTTTGACCGTCACTTGAAAGTTATAAATCATAGCTTTTCGACAGCGCGTGTTGCGGTAGTATTCATATAATTTCTGGTATTTCCATGATCAGATAGCATCTTACTTTTGGACGTAATTAAATAAATGCAGTCCAACACATGTTAAGAAGTAACGTCACGCCTGTTATCCCCGAAGAGGCATGCAGAAGAGTGTAGTACGGTACACTCACACGTTTCACCAGTTACGTTTACGTGCTACTATGGAAAAGGTGGTGAGCCTATTGCCATGCACCGGGCACATATCCAGACTTCGAGCTACTATTAGTAAATCTAAATTAGAAAAGTTTTATAGTGGTCGACCTGGTAATTGAACCCAGGACCTCCTGATCGGCAATCGCGCTTGCAACCAACACGACTAACGAGGCAGTCTGTTAAGACAATTAATAAAATATGTAACGTTTTAGTATTTAAGCTACTAATATTGTCTAAGCCCAGTGTAATTTTTAGTACACTCATTCAGAAACATGGAGTTTATATTTAAGCACGTCTATATTTATATCGCCAACTTTTACTTTATGGCTTTCACGTAAGGCCTACAATTGTTTGTAGGCGATCGTGTACGTCGGCATTATAAATAAAATACAATTGTCATTTACATTAGAATTTACTGTTGCTACATAACCTGACACAGAAATAGGTCAGTGCTAGATATGCAGGAGATATCGTTTGGCGTTATTCAACCAGCTTATGACACCGTTCGGTGGATGTTTGTAAAACTGGTAAGATATCTAAACAACATGGGCGTTAAATGTGGATCTGGTCCAGTGAAAATGTCCTACGCAATTTCTCAGCGGCGAAAGATTTATTTGCCAATCTAAATAAACTTCTAATCTAAAATAACCTAACTTAAACTTTCTAGTAGTGGCTCGGAGTCTGGTCTGGATATGATGGATATGGATGGATATGGATATGATATGTGCCCGTTATGTTGTTCACCACCTTTTTTATGGTGAGACATAATCGTAACTGGAATTACAGGAGTGATGTGTTTTTTGTTATGTTTAATATTTTATTTCGCATGTGTGCATAGGATGTAATAGTATATTATTTATCATCTCAATTCACGTATGTTTTTATGGGGTCAGCTTGTCTAGTTGTGAACCAATAGGTACTAAGTCGGTTTCTGCGAGTGTTCCCGATTGAAGCGGGGTCTCAGCGAGGATTTTGCTTCGATTGGACTTTCCCGAAAAACATACATGATTAAGGCCAGTTATAATTTAATTATGTCCTAAACAGACTTTATCTGCCGTAATAATTGTTATGTTATTAACGCCCAATAAATTTGTTATCTTCTTCTAATTTTCTGCTAAGCTGCCAGGCCACTTATTCTACACGCCTGAATGGCTCCATTTTTGTAACATTATTTAATAAATAGGTAAACGATTTTGAATGTGTTTATTTAAAAAAAATGGCAACCGTTCCTTGATTTTGTCTGGGGTTTTTTCAATCAATTAAGTAATATTTATGGCTGTAGCGGTGGAATTAAAAATTCTGAATGTGTGTTTAGGTTAATTAAACGAGAGGGAAGAAAATATAATTTATTTATAAAAGACAGATAAAGCAAATTAATCCTAAAACTACATCGCAATAAAAAAATATCATACGCTGTAAAAAGTAAGAATTCATTGATAACAAAGTTTTGTTGTTTTTTTTTGTTGTACTTCTATTATTAGAGTAATGCTCGATGCTGAACCATTATTGTTAATTATGGTGGTCTAGTAGCAGGGAGAAGCACGAATATCAACTGGCTACCTATCAATGAGAATGATAATTGAATCTATATACATTTTCGCTTCCATTATGAGCTCATCGCACTATTCGTTTCAACTTAATACCAAATCCAATGTAAGTTAGTTACCATAACCATCTTAAGTTAAGAACTAATAAATCAATCAGTCCGCACACACTTAAGTATGAATATATAGTAAGGAGTCTATCAAAAAGGTGACCAATGTGAGGGAATGTATGCTAACCATGAGGTAATCTAATATGTTAGTAGTTCAGTAGCTCGTATATTGATGAAAGCCATAATTACTCTTACTTGATGTTGCGTACTGTCATCTTCGCGCGTTTGCTTTGCATCATAGAATTCTAGTAATTTTAATGGAAATTAGTTTACGTTGAAAAACCTTAAAGATTATGAAGCCCGTTTCTTGGTCGCGTCAATACAAGGGACAGTTACGAGAAATCAATTTTAACAATTTTTTTATAAGTTCAGATTGTGGATTAATTCCGTTAAATAGTTGAATTTATTATATGGTTATTATTGTGTGACTTTAATGAAGAATTTGTTACGAGAACTCTGTTAGGAGACTGTTTGGAGTACATGAAAGGAGCCTCCCCGAGCGGCGACTGTGTCTAAGAACTACGTGCGTATACTGTCCGGCGCACTCTGGACATCGCGACTAATCCTTTCAACACGACCGGTGATCACACAATGGCCCCTCTCAAGACCAATGAATGAGATCAACTGTCGATTTGAAGAAGAAGGGAGAATTTACATTTGTGAGCTTCTGTGTTTCTAAACAAATATCTGATTCCAGCTGATATCAATACATAACGGTCACCATAAGTTCTCGAAGGGTCTTTAAAAAGCTGGTTCAGGTTTTTTAAGGAGAAAAGCGTTTTTGACTTGCGTTTTGGCTAAATATTGTGTATTTAGCCAAACTGCATCTCATTCGGTCTATGTAACATGTGCAGGATTCACCGGATTGCGTAGAGGCTGTGTAATCTTTTGGGCAGAGAATGAGGTCAATTCCTAATACAAGTAGTTAAAACTCATTTGATGTAACTTTTCAAATATTCTTTATATGGTGTCAATAGATTTATCTATGCTGATGTTCGAACACAGTTGTAGTTTTATATTATCTTATACTTCAAAGTCCTATACATTCTTACACATTGTCGCAATATATATAAGTGGTCATTTGAGGTTCTTTCGTCAGTTTAATGCATATTCGCGATAGGTAATCAATTAAAATCGACTTTCGCAACTGTGCGGGCTACTTTTGAAACTATTAACGTTATCGCGATGCAGGCCGCACTCGTTATAAGTGTTTGTTGTTTTATTTTATGTTTAGATACGAGTATGTCGCACAACAATATGGTGTAATGTAGTCATTATAAAACTTTCATATTGTTAAGGGAACAGGGTAAAGATTGTAAGAATTGTAAGTCATAGATGATGTTTATTATTTTAAACCAAACAACTTAGAGGTACATATAAAATGTGTTTTGGAAATGGATAATTAAACGTCCTCGTTGGTCGAGTGATTACAGTTTCCGAAAGATATGACCTGGCTTATAATCCCGGGTTGGGTACTATTTGATTTTTCTAACTTAGTTTTTGTAGTAGACATTTGTGGTAGTGGCTCGGAATCTGTATTTGTGCCGAATATCATTTAAAAATTTCACTCCCTATTCTGTATTGAAACGTAAACTAAACTGGCGAAACTTGGAAATGTACTGCACTACAAAACTCTTCGGGGTTTACAGTCGTTATGTTCAGTTTTGAAATTTTGTTTTCCCTTCTTCATATTGATTCTAGCAGCACTTCAGACATCTTAGACAATAATTGTACAATACTATGGAAACAATTATCACAATATTATTTTCATATTTGTATGAATTAAGACGCAATAAATTTGAAATTACGGTGTAAGGTGAAAACTACTTACAGAAATGTAATTTGGAACAGATAGAGCGTAGCTAATACCACACCCTGTTAATGAAAATGCCTAAGGCGTGGATTGCTAGAATTGGACCACAATTTATACATTTTAATAGTTCGTCGATTTAATATATAGTTATCATATAATACGACACTTGTAGTTGTGACATATTATAAGCTGGTCTAATCCAGACGTATTCCGAGTCCGCTGTACCACACCGAAGGATTTATATGAAGTGTGTTTTATTAGGTCAATATTTAGAAAATTCACGGGTCTTTAATTGATCACACTTTTTTCTAAACGTTAACAACGGACACAATTAAATGTTAAGTGAATTTGTAAGAGCGGAAGTACTACATTCCTCGAAATATTAAGCATTTGTAATCATTATTCAAAGCGTTGTTTCCAGAGAAAGACATGGGTTTATAGGCATTGATATTAGAACTTACTATATAATAAGTCCGTAATAAGTATTGCAATATAATTCTTGATTAATATAACGTAATGATTGACAATGATATCACAAGAAATCTGAAAGTTATGAATGGATTTGGGTTCAGATAAGTCACGCTTTGTCATGCCTCTACTCTTACAAGGTTAAATTTCGGTCATTAAAAGCGGGATGTTAGTATAAAATCAATTATGGATATATAAATAATGGATATAAAAAAATGACAGGCCCGTTGGTGCAGTAGTTAGTGAACCTGACTGTTGCGCCGGGGGTCGTGGGTTCGATTCCCACCCAGAATAAATATTTGTGTGATCAGCACAAATATTTGTTCTGTGTCTGGATGTAAAAAACTATTTAAATATATATTTATATGCATATGTGTAGTTTATCAGCAATCTGCTTAACATACCACAAGCTCTCTTGACGCTTAGTTTGGGATCAGATAGCCGTGTGTGATGTCCCGTAATATTTATTTTTATTGTTTTATTTTCTTAATAATCATTTATTGTACCTATGTACTTTTTAACTCTATATGAGCTGGAAATTGTCTTAACATTTTATTGAAATATTATTTGCGTAAAAAATTTTAATGGACATTCAACCATATAAAAACTATAAAAGGTTTTGAATTATTTACTTTTCCTATTTGTTCTCCTGCTAGGGAAGAGTCGTGAACCACAGTCTTTCAAGGATAAGCTGTTAGACACGACGAAAGGTAACTTTAATTAGATTAGTAGATACTATGTTGCGTTATTTTTGTCGGAGCACACGCCCATATACAGGTGTGGTCCAATCCATTAGTTTTATCAAGAATACTGTTTATATACTTATATTACTAAACAATTTAGTAATAAAAATTGTCCGTGCGTTCTCTTAATATGAAAAAGATGTGAGCCAGTTAGTAGTTATCGAATCAATCCCTAATTTATTCATTCATTTGTTCATGCATTCATGAATTCATTCAATCATTCATTCGTTCATTCATTTCTTTGCTCGCTTGTCTTATTGAAAATGCCATGCCACACATTGACTGCTCCGTGTTTCGAGTGGCTGCAAGTGAGACTGTCAATCGAAATGTCCTGGGGTAACATTCCGTGTCGGGTACAATTGAATTTCCGTAAGTTGACATTTTAGTAGTGGCTCGGAGTCTGGATTTGTGCAGCGTATTTGGGCAATAGGCTCACCACCATCATTAAAGAAAGGAAAAGTAACTAGTGAAACGTGGGAATTTACTAAACTCTTCTACCAACCTCTTCGGAAATTACAGGCGTGATGTTACATTTGTTACCAAGACACAGTGGTATTAAAAACGAACTTGTATATCCAAGAGCATTGAACCAAAAATTCAACACTTGTATACAAATGCAACGCCAACGGAAAATGTAGGAAATTACCTCTAGTTGCTATCGCTAGTTGCCGGGCAATTATTTCCGTTTGTTTATGGTACTGTACGTCGTATATCGCACTCGCTTCCCGCCCAGCCCGCCACCCACAATTCTTAATACAAAGGCCTTTGCTTTTCATTACATTCTAGAACGTACAACGAACCGCTTAATTAAAGTATCAGAAAAAATATACATATGTAATAGGCATTAATGACTGGCTGCAACTCTTTCATGTCCCACTGTTGGGAACGGATTTCACGCTTAAGTATGAGATAGTTGATTTCCTTTTTGTGGACTTCATCATCATCATGATCCTATCTCCGTTCACTGCTGGACATAGGGCCTCCTCCAAAGAGCGCCATCGAATAATTTGAGATCGAATAATCCGGAATCGAATAATCCGGGATCGAATAATCGGAGAAAATTGTATATACAACAATAAAAATAGTTTTATGCTACCGTATCTAATGTGTCATAAAGAGTACTTAACTCATGCAACATTGACCAGAATGATATACCAATTTTCTTCAGCATAATGGCATCCGTTTTAAATAATATTACTGGGAGTAAATTACGAAGCGAACTGTGTTATACAAACAGTTCAGAAATACTAGTATATGTACTTCCAGCTAACCGGAGTAATAATTTCAGCCTACTTAATACTCTGTGCAGTTACTCCCATTGCAGCTCACAATGAATAATTACTTTGGCCTCATTCTCCTCGAGCGTGCCCGTTCGTGATAACCTGCCCATATGTAACAACGTACTTGTAGTTTACATAATACACACAAAACCCATTTTACCAATTAACATCTGTCCCAATATGTATTCAACTATAATTGATTTTTATTATTAAGTTTCATTACGTAATTTCCTTTTCACGGAACATTAACAACTATTATAATTAATCTTCAGAGTCTTTTCTGCCTTTACTCAATTGCGTCACTTGAGAGTCCATTAGTAATATTTAATCAGCAGAGTAAAATACAACGCAATACAACACTTGCATTGCGCTCGTCATTATTTAAATACCTGTACTATTATTTCTATAATTATCTGGATAAAACATCTTCAGTGGAAAAAGCCTTAACAATAATATTAAAAGAGGTAGAATGAGTACGTTTCGCCGAGTGATTGTAACGAGCGGCGCTCCGCCATTAGTCTCGGCGCTTCCTCTTGACGCGTCAGTAAATATTTGCCGAGATATCCTTGGCCGGGCGCTGCCTTAAAGAAGCAGAGATCAAACTAAGTTGATGTTATAATGAGACTATGTACAATGTAGTGAACTCCTTTCGATTCTTATTAGTATTACGTCATGATGCCAGGTCTCTCACGTGGGTGGCAGAGAGACCAAATTACCAACTGTTTCTTCAATCATTACCCTCTTCACACACCCATACATTTTTACGAGTTACGATTACCTTATGCCGCATTGTACTTTTCCAATGATTCAAGTGAAAATCAAACAATAAAGTAAACTTGAACATTTAAAAATTGATATCAATTTAGTACTCTGTATATGTAGACAAAAAAGGAACACCATTTAGAGATAACGACTCTGAGTCTTAGCAGAAATTGTTTTGCTTATTTCTCGACTATTAAGGTCTAAATTACAGAAAACTCTCGTTGTATTACCAACCTAACAGATCTGGCTTGAGGAGCTAAGATACAATTTGATTAAATGAATTTAAGCAAAACTGATTGCCATGTTACGTGATTTTCGTTTCAAAATAAGGCTTAATATCATTTGCTTTCCTTCAAATATCCTTGAGCTTTTGGCAGGTAATTTTAAACGCTAGGAAAAGGCTCTTAGGTAAATGTAAATGTAACCGGAAGAACAGTCGCACAAATGTTTGAGCAATGAGAACTTGAATTCGTAATACGATCCGTTTTGTTACAAAAGCGCGCCTTGAAGCCATACAACTATTAACAATGGAAACAGATTTTTGTGGGACGCAGTGGCCAGTTCACCACATCAACCGACCAGTTGCCTTCCCATTTATTTTACACCAAATATATATGTGATTAAACATACGTATTGGTTTTCGGTCACAGAACATCAATAAATACGATAAGCCCAGTTAAATATTTATTCAAAACACATATTCCCGAACAGTAACTAGTACTCGTATGTAGGCTCATCAAGAAACTCTGTAACTTCTATTCAACTTCGTAATTGGAATAATGAGGGAGGAACGGTTTACACTGATTTCTAACCTGCTAAGCCGCAGTGAAAATAACTTTGTTACGGTGAATAACGAAAACTAAAGTATTAAAAGTAAAAAAGTTTCTTGAATAATTTATATACATACGTTTATAACATAAGTATATAGTCCACCTTATGGGTACTTGTTATAATTCGTTCACAGTGTGTATCTAGATAGATTTATATGTTTTGTTAGGTTAAATATTTTGTCGAAATTAAAAGGTAAGAAAATGAAAGACGAGAGTAGCAACATTCAATTTATTATATGTAATTAAAATACCGGCTTCATGTCCGTCGTAATGTAATTTTTTACAGCGTGAGTTTCAACAAGCGCGTTCAATTAACTTTTTATTATCTGAACAATTCAATACAATCAACAGTTATTATTAAGTTTGCAACAGTTTAGTGATATTTTCAAAATGAATCGTACACTTCAACATCCCAACAACACGTTTGTCTACTATTAACATTTCATATTCAACGTTATATACATGTTACTGATAATTATTGTGTCTACGATTGTACCAATATTTACATTACTTGAATATATACTCGTATGTACATCGATTTGCAGCGAGGAACAATTGATTCTCACTTGAAACGATTTGTTGTCTTGAATCACTTTCGTTGGGTGTTATTCTTCGATCTACTTTTTAATTACTTTATATCGTATTGTTTTTCAAAGAAAATATAATTTATCAAAAAATAGATAAACATCTTATACTTATTATTATGCTTCTAAATCTTCTATTACTGTACAGTTAAATAGTCAAACAAATTGTAATATGTAATCCCTTGAAAATATTAATATGTTTAAATCTATCGATACACCAATGTTTAAGCTTTCAAATAAACTGTGTTAACAATGCCGTTATATATAATGTGTACATTCATTCGACTAAATGATATGACTGAGTTATTTTATCCATAATTATTATTACTCTGTATTCATGTGTGTGTGTAATTACAAAACAAATGCAACTATGAAATGAATTATTATATAAATAAATCACTGAAAACACTGTTCTAGAATCATCTGGTTACCGTCTCACCGTTTCATTTACACGTGTACTAAATGAATATTGTATGGTTCACAGTCACGAATCAGTTCACTTAATACAATGTCGCCGTCAGAGGGAATGGAGGCTGGCGTCGGTGTCACTCTCCGCGTTACCGAGCAGGAGGCTCGTCTCGCAGGGGGCGGACCGCTGTGGAGAATGATGGCCAGCGGCCGGTTGACGGTTCGCGGGTGGCAATAGTCACAGCTCGATAGCTGCGGAGCCCTTCCACGTGACGCCGGCCCGCAGGAGGTGGTACAGCCGCAACACGCACCAGATACACAAACACTGCGCAGAAAAACAAATTACATTTACGATTACCGTAACGACCGCATCATCTTTACATTAAGAGAATCGTGTATTAATATTATGACCGCATATTTTCCCGTATTGATTATAACATAACTAGTTGAATTTATAATTTAATATATTATTCGGTTCTAAGTATTATCATTATGTCTGTCACTTGTTTTTACCAGTTACTATGTTGTCAATGACTAATAAATTAAATAAACAAAAATAGATTGCCGTTAACAAAACGAAGCAGTTTTTTTTACTTTGAGCCGGAGCCCTGTCGGCCGCGCAGCTCTACGGACTCAAGATACGAAATAAAGTCCAACTACGGAGTGTTTTTAAATCCACCCAGATAATTCAACGAGAATGAACCAACGAACGAATCGAATGAGACGATTGGACAATGATTACAAAAAGATAAAAACCGATACAACCAGCTTGTTAACTTGTACAAAAAGATTCCATCTATTGTACAAATTAAGTAAATGTTATTATTGGAACTTAAAAAAGTACACATAACGCATGTTAGTGTCATCTTATTAAACGTACAATTCATATTAGTAATATTCCATAATAAACTACATGTATATCGAATCCGTTATGCAATAAGTAATTCGAATATATTCTAATAACAATAAAACGTAACGTAACAATATGACCGTAGTTATGCACAAACGTAATAATAAATGATAAAAGTATACGTACATTTAGGAGTATCCTCGGTATTAAGAACGATATTTCTGCTTTACAAATAGCGTCGAATTGCTGAAACAAAGAGACGTAATTAAAAACGGTTAATACTGAAAAGCAATTATGAAACGTTGGATATTGTGCAAACGAGCTCGATAGAATTTTGTGGGGACCATTTTAAAATATTAAATGCCACCCACACATTACTGAAATGCTGTACAGACGTCGCATGTGTCAACACCCTTTGCATATTTAATTTTTCCTATAATTACACGTACGTCAACCCGACGGGCTGCATTGTCGCCAATTCAAAACCGTCCCCAAGTGATGATAAGTATTCCCTAATGATCTGGTATAAAAAGCAAGAAAGCTTTGATAGTCACCCCCTCTTCTAGTGCCTGTCTCCTTTCCCCTCTTTTAGTTACAAGTTTTGCGTATACATATATGTATATATCCAATTTCATCACCAATTTCGTCACGTTCAATCCTTAAAGGAAAACACGACACTAGGTCGCCTGTATTAATTTATCAGATTGAATAGTTTTGGACACGAATGTACTTATACCAGGGCTTAGGGTTTCAGCCAACTATTGATCACAGTTCTAACATCTGTGTGCTCAAATGTACGAATATAATTAGCCGTAGCAACGAATATAGCAGTTGTTAAATGGTGCCCGCCGACAACCAGACTTTTAATTGCATTCCTGTGAAATTTATGAGATTAATTTTCATACGTCTTTATATGAGAACGCAGGTAAATTATATTTCGTTTAAGGAGATCTTTTTTCTTATATTTTTTTTATCGTTTAGGTTATTATACCTTTAATGCCGTTAAAAATGTTGTTATAATCAAATAGTATAAGACTTCGTAGGTTAGTTATGTACACACATAAATAAAAAAAAATTACGTATCTTCCCGTGCCATAATGCACATAAGGGATATAGGGGAAGGGCTGTAGGTATCGTAAGGTGCGACTTAACCCGGTGCTGACACATCACGGTATGGCGCGGTCCGTCTAGGCAAAACCAAATGTCCTGGCTGTCTGTCTTTGTTTGTGTGTCTGAAGCAGCATAAACGATGTGAGAAGCTGTGCTCTGCGACCCCCAAAATACATGCCCAGCGTGGGGATTATGGGCACATCCCCGCAAAAGAGACCTAAGTCCAACAGTGGGTTGCAATAGGCTGATGATGATGATGAAAGCACATAAAGAACGTAATATACTTTAAACGTAACATCACGCCTGTTATCCCTGAAGAGGTAGGCAGAGGAGTGCAGTACACTCCTAAGTTACGTTTACGTCCCACTATGGAATAGGTGGTGAGCCTATGCCATGCATCGGGCACAAATCCAGACTCCGAGCCATTACCAGAAAATATTCTACTACCTCTATAGTGCCCGACCCCGGGATCAAACCCAGAACCTCCTGATCGGCAGTCGCCCTTACAACCAACACGACCAACGAGGCAGTAATATACTTTAATTAATGTAATACGCAACATTAATGAGCCAATTAAGCTTAACTGCCACGTAATTTGAACATTGACATGTCCTTAGTAATAAGCCAACGAGCTCGGACAGCGAACTTCCAAGGACGAGAACGCGTAATCAATACCACTTATCAACACGTTTCGTGTTACTCTACCGAGATACCTACCTATGGCAATACGTGCCACTACCTATAGGTGTCGCCAACATCACGCGGACAACGTGAGCTTCCAATTTAAAGTACCATTTTGTTAATACACACCTACGTCGAATTAAAAATATACCTTTATTAACTTCATACACCTTTTATAACATCCTATTTATTTCTCGATTTAAAATTAATCAAAAATATATGATTGCAATTAATTCAAAAGATAATCAAATAATAGAGGGCCCAGTCCTAAAATACAATGCAACAAATGAATAATTCGCATTATGGAATGTCACAAACGTGTATTGATGTTAAACTGATATTAAACTTGACACTAAGAATATAATACGAGTCACATTTACTGGATAGTGAGATGATAAAAATATAAGTGAGAATATTGTACGTAAAAGGTTCTGGATAAATAACAAACTGGTAAACACTTTCGAGAAATGTTTATTTCGTAATCCAATATGTACAATGCAACCAAATTTCACGGGACAATATTGTCCTAATAATTCCTATTGACATGTATACAATAGTCTAATTTAATAGTCAAGTTGTGGCGTCTCGGCTTAATTGTGGGCGGTTAGTAACTTTGGATCAATTCGCTCTCCGTATCTCCTGTTAGCTTAGTATCTTCTATAATCTTGAGAATAAACAGTGGAAATGCGAATCTAAGTATATTACTGTAAGGCTTGTTTTTCTATGTTTGTATCTACGTCTCGAATTATAATGTTTTCGATAGACTTGCTTCGATATGTTTTTAACGTTTATATTTTTTATAAGTGGACCATTTAGAGAAAGCGATAGAACTAATAAAGATTTGTGATTAATTATACTTTTTTATATTTCAAGTAAAATTAAGTAAGTCATATTAAGGACTACAGCTTGCGTGAGTTAGGGGATTATTAAAACATTTTTTTTTCTCATATCTAAATCATAATCAAATAGTGTTTATTGTTATTGTATATAAAAGAGGGACCGAGGCCTATTATATAAACAAAGGCATCAAAAGCACAAGAGTAGTATTATCATAAGAAACTTCGGAAACTTTTTGGATACAAACCTAACTTACAACAATTTTATTAACACAATATGTACTATGTACATGTAATGTATGTAAATGTAAATGTATATACATGTAATATGTACAATCACAATATGTACTAAATTTAATAATATGCAGATCGCTTACTTTATTGACATGATCCCTGAGGATATTGGAATACACCATGGCCATTGCTTCCAACGCCATGAATGTCATGCAGCCAACCACCCACGGCACCAGGAAGGCGACATTTTCCTAAAAAAAGGGGATAAAAATTAAAACAATTGCAATTAGGTAATTGTAGTTATATGCAACACTAAAAATTCAATGTGAACATAGAACTCATAATATAATGTTACAGATTTATGTAAATTCACATAGATATCAACTTATGTAAAGCACATATTGATGAACTCACAGTAAATATAAATATATAGATACATATATGTTTTACGAGTACACACATCTAATTAGGTACAGCGTTCACAGCTGAACACACAAATATCAGCAAACGATCCACTTGGAATGGCAGCTGATGTGAATCTCATTAATTTAAACAAAACACCAAAGCGACGGCCAAAACAGACATCAAAATTTTAATCAATTCGCCTCCATCGTTCGAACTAACCGCGATCAGTATAACAAACTATTAATCTATTTTGTCAACTACTACCGACGCAATATTGTAACAGTTTGCTAATCGAGAAACTAGCTACGACAAAATATTAATCACCGCCATTAATAAATATTACACAATACGATATTTATTTGTAAAGCATGTAATTGCATGTAATACATATATTATATGCGACTCAATGTATCTATTGCTGGTTTTTTTTTGTTTTTTTTTATAATATGGAAGTAGCAGACGAGCATGCAGTCCACCTGATGGTAAGTGGATACTGCCGCCCATGGACA
>DWTO01000606.1:0-19932 GCA_018244755.1 Jemadia pseudognetus | reverse complement strand
GTATGAAGAGAGTGATGAATGTGGAAGAGGCACGACAGGTGCGCAAGAATAAAGATATTTGGCACTATGTACTCTTTGCCTGCCTGTACACAAGGGACCTGGCGTGAGGATATGTATGTATGTAATAGTAATTATAATTTGTTATTCAAACGGACAAACAAATTAAGACATTGAATTTGAAAAACTTTGAACGGTTATTCTTACTGTATCACATAATATTTCCGAGCTTATGCATATTTGCTTATATACATATAGCGTATATGAATGCTATATTACCATGCTATACTTACCATGTTGCGTAAAAAGATGAAAGTTGCATCAAAATTGGCCTATCTTTCTTTAAAAAAACCGCAGGATACATTATCGTTAACAGCGGTTATAGTTACCAGTTTGCGATGTGTCTTGCATATTTAAGACTACAGAAGTTTATTGTTAAAATCTTTATTCGTAATTGAGATGTATCGAATGCGATCAGATGAGAGAACGCCCATTAACAATAATTCATGAAAGCCCACAATGATATTACAAGCGAGGCTGTTATTTTATTACTTTCTCATACATATTTGAACTCAATAAAATCGTAATTAATGTATTGTGCGGTTCTGTATTAATATCTAACTAAAATCGAAGTTTTTATTATTTAATTTTTATTTAATGTTTTATAGTAAAATGTTGAATTTGTTTCAAGTGAAAACACACATTTAATAACCTGACATCTTTTGTTAATGTGTTTTGAACAGTTATTTAATTTGGACTGCCTCGTTGGCGTGTTGGTTGGAAGCGTGGCTGCCGATCGGGAGGTCCTGTGTTAAAATCCCGGGTCGGACGCTATTGGATTTTTCTAATTTAAATTTTGTAGTAGAGGCTCGGGGTCTGGATATGTCCCGGGTGCCGGAGTTTGCGGTTTCAATTTCCACGCAGAATAAATATTTGTGTGATGAATAGGTACCTACTAGCATTTGTTAAATTTGTATTTATATGTACCTAACATATCTACATATACCAATATATAGATATGTTTATCAACCGTCTGGCTACCATAACACAAGCTCTGTTGATGCTTGATTTGGAATCAGATGGCCGTGTGTGGAGATGTCCCAAACATTATCCCTAAATATTGATTGAGTGAGCAAGTGGTTGATTACTTCAATAAATAATGTGTCGATATAGCAGGGAACCACAAAGCACGCTTCGGTGTACAAAGAGTCGTATCAGTATGGACGGTATCGCGTGCCCGAGTTACGTGTATAAATGAATTTTTAACGATTTTTTCGGACTGCGGAACTTCATTAAAATATGATATATTAATTAGTGGTTCCGTAAAATTGCGCGTGAAATATTTTCATCCAATAATGTTGGGTAGATAAGGATCTTGTTGTACTATTGGCTGTTGGATGTTAAGCAGAGATAAATCTCACAAACTATTCACAACCTTTATTCCGCATTTCTGTCACTCGATTTCGCTGTCTCTATAATTCGATCAGCAGTCGTCATTGCAAGCAACATGTACAACGAGGCATTCAATCGAGTCAATCCTTCTCATTCTAAGAGTGTTCGTGTGTTTAATATAAATAATAATCATGAAACTAACTTAATATATTTTGGGGCCATTTTGAAGTTTAGAATATTTATGCCAAGTAATATTTTATCTCTTATGGCTAACATGTCACAGTGATACGCGTTATCAAGAAACCGCCACCGCAACGCTGTTGGAGTTTCATTAACAATGGCGTAGTGGACAATTCGTTCAAAGTTATTGGAAAATTTTGATTTATCGCCGCCCCGCCAGATCCGCGGTCTGTTGTATAAAGTTGATGAACAGAATTACGCACGTAACGAATTATTGTTTATAAACATGTTTATTTCTGTAACGTACTTTTACTTATAGGTACTTGTAACAACTTCGAAGTAATCCTCTTCGATTCGGATCGTCATCATCACCATCATCAGCCTATGCCCAACAGTGGCCTGTTTAAGGCCAATGTTAGGCATAAGCATCACTTGAGGGTTTTTTGCCAATAATCCCCACGCTTGTCATCCGGGTTGGAGATCACAGGGCAAGGCTTCTCTCAATATGTTAAAATTAATGTATGGAAGTTCAATTACATTATATTAAGAATATAAGGGTGATTGATGTATTAAAGTTAATTTATTAAACGTATACAGATTGACCCATTGAGTATGGATAGTCATTGCTGCAATGTAATTAGAACACCAATAGTTACAAATAAAATGCAGTTATAAAATTTTTAGAAGGCGTTGTTCGAATATTCCGCATTTGTTCAATATTCTATTGTATTTTGTAAAAACTTCTCATCTTTACAATCATCATAAAACAATATCATTATAAATTTTAAGCACTGCTTCGGTTACGTAAAAAAGCAAAACTTTAAATAAATTATCCCACTTTATGGCGTATCCCAATGTCACGCCAGCTCCCTATCAAGGTATGCAGAAAGCACCCAATGCCAAATACCAATATCAAGTAATTTATTATTCGTACCGAATATTCAATAATACAACAACGTCAAGAGTTAAAAGTACTCAAAAAATAGGTAACCAAACATGCGCCAAGCAACCTTTCAAGCGAAGTGTCATCAATCGCGAACCGAGTGGTTGCCGACTTCCGCATTCCCAACCTGCCCCAGTTCCTGAATTGTAGCTATCCAACTGTTTCGATTTTGTGCCGCATTACGTAACAAACGGTAAGCATTCACTAGAATAAACTCATTCAGGTATCCAATGGAACGTACATTAATGCATAAATTACTTTGAAGTAGGAATAACGTCACACATTTCGAGCGCCTTTGTAGCAAAATCATCATCAATATCATTATCATCAATACCATTATCATCAATATCATCATCATTAATATCATTATCATCATCACGATTATCATTATCATCATTAGCAACCCTTTCATCTTTCTCTTGGCCACCGGCGGTGTTCTCTCAGAAAGAGGAGTTTATTTTAATGTTTTAAATTAGTAAAACTGTTTTGAACAATACCAAGCTATGACTAGACATATTTCAAAATAGTCGTAGTCATGAATTCATAAACGATGTAAACTTAGAATGTCTCTACATTCTTAATAGAATCTATTACATGTAGCGTAGTCAAACATTTTCTTCTCACGCACGTATTGAATACAAGCAGTGGAGAAACCAATATTCTCTGAACATTTGTTGAGACAGCGGACGAATTGTTTTAGAATGATCTCAAGATAATGCTTTGTCATCAATAAGTATTTCTTTGGTTAGGACATAACTACGCCATTGTTTTTCTGTTGGAACTTTCTGGAATTTGTATTTGATGTATTGCTATCACTTTCTGCTACTTCACTACTATCAAAATTTAAATGTAAAAAATTTAGTAGTGCCCGAACCACGAATGAAGCCCAGGACCAGCACGAAGGAGGCAGTTTAATCGTACTTCTGGATAATGAATATTATAATACTCTGACGCAAGGGTAGCAAGAAGCTGGGATAAATATATTTTTGTACATTGAAGTTGCTTGCAATTTTATTTTATATCTCCATCGCTCAATATAATTTATAAAATTACATTAACTGTTGTTAAGAAACAACGTTCTTCTTGTAAGGCATCTCAGCGTCTGATATTATCGGGACAGGACCATTGTCTTCGGGGAAGAAAGGAACGCGAACGCGTCGCGACTCGATGTCGAGAATCTTATTAACATTTTGAACGCAAATCAATTCGCGTGAGTTACCATATGTTTTTCGAATGAAAATATATTCGTAATTTCTCTCAATAAATTGACTTATAGACAACAGCTTCTGGTTCATTCATCATTGTGTTAGACTATGAATTTCTACATTATCATCATTACAACCCGCAAACGTCCACGGTCCACTGCTGGGCATAGGCCTCCTTAAACACCGTCACAAACCATGACATCTGTTTTTGGAATTTATTTAATTTTTACCCTTCTGAATCTGACAAAGGATCCATACGCGATAGTGGAAGATCAAATAGATCAATAATGATGATGAAGAGAAAGTAAGGATGACCATGACGTAGATTATAAAGATAACGATTTTAATCGCTTTAGACGGTTTTGGTCTGCTCTTACGACAGCCTATATCGCGGCACGAATGGGATATTATTTTATATTATGTTATTATTATTATACCATCACGGCAGGCCAATAACAGAGTACGCAGAGAACACGAAGCACTAAATATTACATAGTAAACTTACTCGTACAATAGTCATGTACGCAAGACCGTTTCAGAAACTTTTGACTACCCCATCAGCCGATATCTGACCTATTTGGTCAAGATAGCTATGCCTTGGAGTCATTAGTCACCTGCATTTTACACATCATATAGCTATTTTAAAAGTTATTGTAACTATATTATGTACCCTATTTTAACCTGTCTAAAAAGGCCAGATATTAATTTAATTATGGCTGATAGACACAATAGTCACCGAAACTCGGCAGGTCTGTCTCTGCCTGTTCCATGAGGACATGGAGTAAGGTCATCGGATTTTCCAAATAGGTATCGAGAACTCGTGGTAGTTTACTGATATTTATTCAGTCGATTATGCGTGCGAAGGTGGATTTTAATTTACAGAATAACACGCTCATGTTCGATTACATTAAGCAGTGTACACACCGACTGACCTCCATATAGGTATAATTAATGTGTTTGGAAAATTACAAAATGTCTTGTCCCATAATTTAAAGCAAATTTTTATTCCACTGTTGTAATTTTTGTGCAATATGATGTATTTATCGTGTACGATTACGTAATTCAGATAATAAGTGTGTGTAAGTAATAAGTAATATAATAATGATGTAGAGAAGCAATAAATACATCATCATCAGCAGCAGTATTGCAGCCCACTGGGGGATATAGAACACATGCCCATAATCCCCACGCTGGACATACGAGTTAGGGAACGCGTATAATAAATCCGCAACATAGCAAATGAAACATACGTCACTGCCATTGACAACTGTCAGTCGTGACGTGAGCATTCCGATAACTAAACAAATTAATACTATACATGGCATACATAGTTCTGGTCATTTGTCATTTTAACCAAACTATACAATCAATTCGAAACGACAAACGCGATACTTCATTAAGTATTTCAGACCCGTAGCCACGTCTATGCACAAATACAAAACAAACATGCGCGGACTGTGTGCACGGCACTTAACGCGGGTCACATTTGATCGAGTTATACATTATTAATGTAAGCCGACAAATAATTATAGGGTATACAGATTTATCGCTCCAGGCGACTAGGCTTTATGTTGAAGTGTAGGGAAACGTGTGGGGTCCTTGATTGAGATGTGGAGTTTTATGTATGTAACTGGTGCGTCTATACCTACACTTATATGAAATTAAAATACGGATTGAGCAGGTACCGGCTTAAGAGTAAAGTAAGAATTACAGTAATGGCATGTAATATGTATAAATGTACAGCTACACACGCGATAAATACTTAACGAAATATTTATAACGTAATATATCTATGTACGTTATAAATATTTCGAATTAAACGTTACATCACGCCTGTAACCTTCAAGAGGCGGGCAGAGGCACTCCTCTGCCCGCCTCTTGAAGGTTACAGGCGTTATTACACTTAATATCCTCGAATTTGAGTGGCTTCATGTGCAACTGCTGATTGAGACGTCCCGGATTCAAATCCTGGGTCTAAGAGTATTGAACTTTTCTAACATACATTTTTTTCCTATTACATAATAATAAAAGTAACAGATAAACCTGGGAGTGTACTTCACTTCTCTGCCTACCTCTTCGGGGATTATAGCTGTGATGTTACGTTCATATCATAATTCGGCACTATTGCCCATTATCAGCCAACGAACCCACTTATTTATATAAATATGTATTTCACATTTTCTTCTTATATATATGTTTAAACATAACAATCAGTTAAAACTTGGATATATTTACACCTTTAACTTTATGGTTCCAATTAAACACATTGAAGGCCTGGGCCAGCCGTCAGGTGGATCCCTAAATGTGCGGGATTAGCGAAAGCCGATAATGACCTATTTCACCTCGGGAGGGTACCGGGTTCAAGTCCGGGCTTAGTGAGGTAAGGGTCATTGTTTTGTTACAATGAAGAGCAGATTTTGAACCTCTATTCAGATAGGGGTATGAGGAGAACCTAAATTCAGTAATGGGTTAATGAATCAAGGCTCTCACATATAAATGTTATATTATATGTGACGGGTCTGTTGGATAAGTGGGTAGGGATTGTGGCTGCTAAGCCAGGGGTTGGAGGTTCGATTTCCACTCCAAAAAAAAGTTGTGTATAAGCACAAATATTATTTGTTTCTAGAAGCAAAACTTTATGTGTAGGTTACCTATAATTATGTAGAAATTTAAAAATGTAGTTCATCTTTTGATACCATAGTTCTATCTGGATTGGTATTTGATAGCAGTTTTACAAAAACAATACCGCACATAATTTAAGTATTACTGCATATAATTTAGGTAGTACCGCATGTAATTTATTCATTTCACGAGGGAAAACGGTCTGTAAACTCTGAAAAAGCGAGGATATTTAACATTAAGAGCTCTCTGCTACCTCATAAGGGACCTGGCGTAATAATTCACTAACAATAACATATTCTGATAACAAAGCAATTGTTATTGCGGAATTTAATGACACATTTGCCAACACAGGCAGGATGAAAAGCTTGTAAAGCTGTAAAGAGCATCGTACGTTTGCAATTGTCCCAATACGGGCACAAATGAAACATTCCTTACTATAGTTGGTATAGTTGCCCACCCCACCCAATAAGGCGTGGAAGGCTTTTGTGATAAAATTAATTGCATTTTTCCCCTATGCACCCTGCAATCCTACGCTCGTATTATCTTTGGTATAATCGGAGCCCGCGAAAATAATAATCAGATATAGAGATTATATACAAGAGTACCTAATTTGGGGATGTTACAATAATAATAACGTTATTTAGATATTTTATTCATGCGTCATTTAACAAAAGATAGATTACAGAAGAAGTTAATGTATTATATGGTATAAGAAGACGAATGTATGTAATCAGCATGAAGTCAGATTAATGAGGAAAGGAAACCTGGAAACTCTGTGTTCCTGGCCTGCCAGTGTAAGATTCATGACATAATTATTCAATTACAATAATAATATATAGCAATAAATGAATCTATACTCTTTATAAGTCACCATCATTTTTCATCATTACACCGTTCGACATGAGCCTCTGTCAGATTGAAAAGGGCTAAGACCATAGTCTGCCACACTGGCCAACTACGATTAGATGTTCATTATAACTGTAAGTGTAGATTAAAAATTCAACCCTACACACAAACGGACATTGCAATATACGGATAGAGTTATTCAAACTACGCATTGAAGTGTTGGCAGCGCTTAAATCGGTTCAGAAATTGTTTCAAAGGGTCCGATTGTATATTAATAACATTCAGACTCGTACCATGTGGTAAATGGAAACTTGTGAAAGATTATTTATGCGTTCACCCTGGACCTTATTCAATAGTGTTAGGGGTCAGTTTTGATTGCTACATCGTGATTACAACGTGGTGGAACAGAGAGTAACAGATGCTGTAATCGACCCCAAATATTTGAAGGGTACTCCAGAATTGATTACGGCATTGTGGAAAGATCTGCGCCCGTAAGCGGATTCTTTTTTAATGGATTTCTCCCTTTGAATACGTCTCCCAGAGAGCTTGGACAGCGGCTACTGATAAGATTATTAAGCTGTCGAACCTGACGGAGCTGCTGAGTGCAGACGCGTTTCAAGATAAACACGTCTGCGTAATGTTAGGGATTAATAAGAGTATGAATTTTAATGAGTGACTCAATAAAAACTTTATTCCTATATCAAAAACATAGTTACACGTTATTGTAAAAGTAAAAAAAAAGATAAAAATTAAGTACAAAGTAATCAAAGAAATGCTTCGTAAGGAGTGAAGTTATGTAACGGTTTTTAAGTATAGCGCAAGTGCTAATATAACAGCTTAAAGCATATAGTTAATTAAAAAAATATTGATCACGATATCCCATTTTAATCTATATTATGACATTCAATCATCATTGTCTATACTTATAATTTCAATGTTGGTTCCTCTGCCTACCCTACCCGGCAGGTAACGTAATGATGCAATAATAATACTTAAATGTTAAATACGGGTGTCGTGTTAGAACGAGAAACTTTCAAGCAAATTTTGCCACTTGGGACTAGTGTGCATTGACAGAGTTCAAATACTCTAATGTAATAAATACATAAGCCATTGAATAACTTCGTTATACGTATTATGAGCTCCAAAAAGTGATTTACAACATTTTGATTATAACTATTATAACTATTTTATTAACTAGAACTGACCATTTAACACGCTACGATTTAAAGCTAACTACACTACTAATAGCTTCCATATCAACTATTCCAGACCTAAACATGCCCTATAAAACATTTACTGCAGAAAGCAATTCGAATGCCCACCAAACCATCTCCCGTTGGATACAGAGTTAAAAATAAAATGTTTGGACATTTTTAAAAGAGTGACAGACAAAAATAAATCAAACCCAGTTCTGTTTATTTCCTATATATATTATATATATGTATACTTTCAGGCCCTTTGATGTGACTGGCGAGTTATTTTCTTTATTAATTATAAAAATAAACAGGAAATACGCAGTTGGCGTGAGATGAAGCTTGAAGAACTTGACATAATCACTTATGGTTGAGAAATATTACGGTGAACATTGGTTTTGTATATGACAGACTGACGGCGGATGGACAGGAAAAGATAATAAACTTATTGCCGTTGAAAAATGATTAGTGAGAAAACGTTAACAGCTGAATCCAGAGCAGATTTTAATTAATAGGTAGGAAATGGTGTATACGACTGTTGAATGGCCACCGCTGTCTATAAATGGATTTAATTAAAAAGTAATTATTTGTATTATATCACCACGCTAGATGCCTTACGGCGTAGGCAGAGATTAGCAAGTACCAAATATATTTCTCCATATCTTCCTGATGTGCTTATTTTGCAACTTAAATAATTTAAAGTAAATAAATGTGTTAAAACATGTAGATGTTTGCAAGTTTAAATTATTGTCTACCTTTAGCCTGGTCTTCAAATATTAGTGATTTCTTGGAATACAGAACACTAATTTACGCAGACTTTAGGATAGAAAACTCCATTAACTTTGGAGGCTTAATCTCACAAAAACAGGCGGTCAAAGCGTTTCAGACTGAAGAGATGAAAGTTACCTGTTATTGAAAACATACGAACTTTTATCACAGTTTCAATTGGCGCGTTTTATGCATATTAGTATTTACGAATATTTTTTTGCAAATATTTTGACTGTCAGATTGGTCAATCGTTGCAAACGCGACTGCCATTCGAATGGTCCTGGATTCAATTCCCGAGTCAGGTACCATCGGAGTTACCTAACTTACAGAATTTACATACGAGTATAACCGATGACACCCGGGAGTGCTCTATGTGCCTCTCCTTACCTCTTGGGGATTATCTGTTTGATGTTACGGTTTACGTTTTATGAAAAGATGGAACCATTAGGTATTAGGCAATTCAATTTACATCTGTCTTGAGGCGAGTTAATAGATAATTAAATATTACCACCACAAAAATTATTACTATAAACTAAGCCAAGACTGAGCGAGGACGCGCCATACGAGTACCGCAATCTGTCATAATTTTCTTAGTGGATATAAAATATTATGTAAATGTCCCTAATATCGTTTGTAAACACAGGGATAGTCTAGCATACCATGACCCTTAACCCTTCTCATTAGGAGAGGACGCCAGAGGTCAGCAGTTAAATGATAAAAGATTGATAATAATAAAGCTTTTTCGGTAGATAAAGATTTTAAACGAGTACTTTTCTATTCTATTCCATTCCCTAACAAACACCCGTAGATTCTAACAAAACATTAATTTTCACGAAAACCCATTCAGCATTGGATATATGTATTTGTCCAAATATGTACGCCTTGTGAAATAAGAAAATTCGTGATGAATAATTTATTTAATGGTATTTCGCTTATAGCATAGATTACCCGTATCAAAGGTAACTTATTGACTCGCACTCCACAAACGACGTGGAACGTGCGTTCGAAAGCAATCAATCCATTATTTGAATTGCGTTCAACAAAGCACAACTGAACTCAATTAAGGGCGTCGCACGTTGTAACTACGCACATTCTAATAAAAGACTAGTATTACAGCTAGCGAGAAACATCTCTGAACTTAGTTGTGGCGAATGGAATTTGAATTTCGCACCAGACATCATGCTTCTGTTCAATTTAATTGCTAATTTCACATTGATTTCAATCAACGTCGAAAGCGATCAATGTGGTGTTTGAAAAATTAAATATTCATTGTACGACTTTTAGGTTGAATCTGTGTTAAACGTGAGATAACGTTGTAGTCGTTTAGTTTAAATAACATTAAGACTTTAATGCTTCATTAAATAACATAAAAATGTGTCGGTAAAGGCTTGTGTAATATTTGATACTTAACCTTTATTATATATGTATATAGTTACATATGTACTTATATGGATATTTTAAACGTTATTAAATTTATGGATCCTTAAAACGTTATGGATGTTTTAAACGTTTTTCAAACGTTTCGTGGAAAATCGGAATGAACTATTAATAGGGATATACCGCACGAAGAACAACATGTATTTATTCTCGATAAATTGCATGTTTATAAGAATGTAACTCGCATATCGATTAGGTTATCGCGGATTGAACAAATTATGACAAATTCCGTTGTACCGATTTAACTCGCTCGTCGGCTACCTGTCCGCGGTGAGGCTTCATCGCGCGCAATATTGGCTCGTGTTCATACCCAAAAGGTGTTCCCTTTAATCTCGCCAGATCCCATTAATTCGTTTAAGTGACGTTCAGTAAATCCGCTCTGACGTTCTTAATGTGGACTTAATTAAGTTTTATTAATGAACTTCACTCTCTCTCTCTCGACGCTATGAAATTCTAATAACGAGTAGTATTCACCGATGGAAATTAATTCATTTAACAATTGCGCCGTTTTGGTGGATAATTGCGGGTAGATTTGGATTTTCGCATGATAGTCATCTATTGTCAAACGAAGAGCTAAAGTACCCTACAAATAGATTTTTAATTATTGCCATTGTTACCTTGTATTCATCTAAGGGTTTTTTTTATCACTGATAATGTGACTATATGTTGTTAGTTATCTTGTCTAAAACTAGTAGCAAAGAAATTGCATATGCATTTCTACCTCTGTTTTCCTACCTATTTACATGACAATAACTTTCATAAGATTATGATACCCAAGTCAGTATCAATACCACGTAAGGCTATCGAACACAACTCAGCTTGTAGTACAATGGATAAGCGTAAACGTATTAAGCCCTGCCCTTGTGTATGAATGTAATTAACAAATATACGGATTACAAAATGTCTTGTAATCATTACAATGTATATTTATATTAACTATGCAGCAATTAAAATGTTAGAGAACCAGATTAAATAGCAGTATTAGGACCCACTGAAGACCCGTAGAACATCAAAAAATTGACTACGGAGAACATATATAATCTGAGAAGGAAGTTGTGAATAGGACCCATGTACCTATTAAATGGTAGTATTTAAAATTTCGCCCCTAAATAATCAGCGCTAAGACAGTAAAGGCTGTGACGTTTGAAAAAGGCTATAAAAACTGTACCTTAATACGAGTGTACGAATATAACCCGTCTCTTAGGAGAGAACAAAATCGTAAAAAGTCTTTAATGTACATATAAGATAATTATTAATTTATTAACACTTTAAGCTAATCACTTAAGCCACAGCGCAAACTACAATGGCATACACTGCTATCATCCCGAGATAAACAAAGAGCAGTACTGTGTCATTAATTTATTGCAATGCCACTGCAGGCGCACGCGCACGGCGTGCGCGTCGGCAGTTCTGTGACCCTGGTCAGTTATATACCCGTAGCACTAAAAACACCTCGCGGACATATTGATCTGATCAAAGTGCAGATAATCCCTTAAATAAGCAATCAAACACAAAGTTGATAACAGCTGATAGATAAACATTAGTTGGTATTTAATGGAATTTCAAAACTTTTTCATTATAAACTTAATGAAAATAAACATCATAATATGATTTATTTATGATCTATTTAATGAATGTGGAAGAGATAGAAGCGGTCGGCCTGAACGATACCACATGGAAATCTTTAGTGTCTGCCTAATTTAAACGGAAATAGGCGTGACAATATGTAGGTATATACCTATGCACCGATACAAATAATTCGCTTTCATCAGTATGACACGTTTAATTGATCGATTAAAGAGATAATGTCCATAAAAAATCTCTCCGCTCCTGTAATAAAGTGTTGATTACTACGTAAGGTATTTTTCAGTCCGCTGACTTCGGCTCGAGATTAAGCAAACAGTAGACAGCTGGTCTAGTATAATATTAGGCTAATCTCACCTGCTCAATGTACATGTACACGGCTTAACAGACTCAAAATGGAAAGACAAAGAAATATACATAGAAATGCGGATTGAGTTCAAGCGTTACCAAAGGTCATTTAAACATTTTATTACATAATACTCTTTTATATACGTTTGCAATGTGATTTTTAACCCGTATATAAGCCGAGAGTACATCTATCTAAAACCTTGATGAAGACAGATACGTCAATAAAAGACATACATAGATATCTACGAGTATTATTGTAATTTCTGAAATATTATGTAAAAGAATTACGTTAATTCTGTTGGAATAGAAATGTATGGAACACATTTCTCTCTACCTACCCCGTTAAGGAGCTGGCGTGATAATGTATCAATAATTATACAAATAAAAACTTCCCTAAAATTTGCCTTTTATGGATGCTCTCGGAACCGTATTGTGAAATGGTACAGGTTTTAATTTTGTTTAAAATAAAAATAATACCTATCGTTGTTCGCTTTTCCTCTGCAAGATACTGTCTAATGCTAAGCTGTGGAAGGAACCACAATTGGTGGCGATGGGTACTTAACATAACGCTAAACTAACTTATGTTAAAAAATACAACGAATACAAAATGGCGGTACACATACGATTATTTCTAAATTTTTTCCCTCCAATAGCATCTGTTAGAAGTAGACACCATACGCAGAACTACGCCTCATTAGGCTATAAATAGGAACCCTCGCCATTTATGAACAATATAATAGTTTCCTTAACAGTCTGCGTGTGTGGTTCAGTGTCGGGGTGTGAAGGCTTAGTCAAGTTTTGCTGGACTTTGTTTTGGTTCTAAATAATGATTTCGCGTTTTGTCGCCAACGAAAATATTTTGATTTAAACGTAATATATAATTGAATATTATTGTTAGGACTGTAACAATACGCCAGGTCTGTTGCGGGGTTAAGCAGAATGCACAATATTTAATGGTATACCTTTAATGAAAGACAAGATACTAAGACTACGTTACGTGTCTAAGCATCGGCAACTTAAATGTTAATTGATTTCGTTAAGCCTTTGAATTTGAACCTATCTTAAAAATAATCATTTTCAATATAAACTACTTTAAATTACATAGGTATATGTCATATTCTTAGATTATATTTTATTCTTGTAAATACAATAAATTGACTGACACATTGGCCTAGTGTTAAAAAGCGCCACTACTGGCAAGACATCCTGGGTTCGATCCCCGGGTAGCGCAAAATATTATCACGTTTTCTACTTGTAATTCGTAGTTGTAAGACGGAATTTGGATGTGTGCCCGGTATAAAACAAAAGGCACAATATTTTATGCCACTTATAATTGGTGATAAATGGGAATTAGTGCATTCCTCTGTCTATCCATTCCGGAAAATACTCGATGTTATGATAAAAAATAAACCATATAGCGCACGAAATAAAACTGCACTGATTGTGTGCCCGGTACACTGGTTAGTGGAATCTGTGAGATAGCACGTCAAGCTGCAAACATGTTATATCCTCCGCATTGTTGGGTCGGAACGCGCGGACTGACGGCCATTGTTGCCGCCGCTGTGGAGCCGCAGAATGAAACGGAACAACGGCGGATAATCAGAATAAGATATATGAATACATCTGATATTGCAACAGTGTAAAAAGAAACTCACGCCTGTAATCTCCGACGAGGTAGGCAGACGAGTATAGCACATTCCCACGTTTCACAAGTTACGTTTACGTCTCACTAAGGAATACGTAGTGAGTCTATGTCTATGTCTAAGCAATGCGGCGGTTTTAATTTTCTACTTACATCATATCATGTTGAATGAAATAACATTGATTTTGTGCTCATACAGATAATTTTTCTCAATTTTTCTTTAATTACTAAGGCATTAATTAAATTAAATAACAATAGATCTCATTGTTATTCTTTATTTTCTTCCAATAATTTTTTTTTAAATTTTTAATAGGCACAGAAGAAGCGCGGCAGGTCTCTAAAGATTTATTTGGTTATTATTTGTTTATTTTACTTGGCACTCAGTGCTCTCTGCTTGCCCCGTGACGGACGTGGCGTGAAGATATGTATGTAATACGCACACTTACGCGTCTTTATCACAAATTAAATTAAAACTTACTTCCTTCAACTGTTTATTAGCAACAACAATCACATTGAAATATGTAAGTTTCTAATAATTTTTCTTAGTAACCTATACCCACTATTTTACAATTGTTACGTCTTATACAATTGTTTTATCCATTAAAACGAATGTAGCAGTCTTTGCAAAATTCGTGTCAGTTATACGATTTATTTTATTAAATAACAGATCACAACGATTACAATAGAGATAACGATTCCAACGTCACCAGGAAGTTCGCGATTGCATCGGGAACTCTATTACTAGACCGTTAGCCGTTACCAAAACTCTATTAGTTTTATCGTAAAATCGCTATCGAGGCTTCACGGGTGGCTGGCTGCGTCATTCCTGCATCACTGCTCCGGATATATCATGTCGAAATATTATTACAAGTAAATATCGACCATAACGCCGTGGTATAAAGTTTAATTTAGATCACGAAGTTACGAGTTTGCTGCTGCTGACGACCGATAAAGTTATTTCCAGTGGATACAAGACCGCAGTGTGTAGCTGGTGTGTGAGATAAAGAGATTTGACTTAATAGTTTTTAAATCTTTCTATTAGCCTGCGTAAATCCATATTGGATCCGGTGATTGCTTTGATGAAATTTCCTTCATTTGTTTGTAAGTCAATCATGACGTGAAGGCGGTAATCGTGGCGCACACTTTGTCGTTTACAAAATAACTTGCCGTAACTGCGAATGAAATCATTGTGAAGTAACCGGTATATTTTAAAAGTGACCCATAATGTTATTAAGTCATGTATGGTATTTTATAAACGATACAATAATAGATACGCATATATAAAAAACTATTTTATCACCAACCCTTTTATAGTCCTACTATTAAACACGGATCTCCTCTATGTTTAGGACCACAGTGGGCCACGTTGGTCTGTTGCTTGTTGGCTGACGTCACACACCTTAAACAACAGTTTTCTCACGTACCTACTAAACAAATTTTACATTGACGTCACATATAAGCGAACATTCGCCACCGTAAATGTGGCATTACAAAAATCAAATACACCTTCATAATTGTTTTTGTGTCAAAATAGAGAAGTTTAATAACAATTTCCATTCCAGTCCATATGTATCACAAAACGGCCATTGAAAACTATATAATCGGTATTAGTGCTGAATTTCGCATTGCAACGTTTCGATACGGGCTACATTGAATTAATATGTCCTATTTTCGGGTCCAAAACCGGCTGCATATTGAATATTCGGTTTTGGTTAAAAGCATCCTGCGACAATCTCTGAATGTGCAATTTAATTTCAAATTATTGAATACGATATTACTCGTACATCTCACGTGTAAGCTAGCATCCGGTCTCGGGCTTAGAGGAACTGACTATCATATTTGTCGTTCTGTTATAATTTTATTAGACCTTTGGTATAATTGTTCAGCCGGGGTCGAGGATTCGAGGTCCATCTAGGATGATTATTTGATTGAGGCGTACCATCCACTCCCGTTTGAGAGAATTATTTGTGTGAGAAGCAGAAATGTTTGTCCCGGATGGTATTTGAACACACGACTCCCAGCACAGAAATCTCGTTTATCAACCACTAGATCAACGGGCCAGTCATAAGTAAGAGTTAGTTGGCAATTCAGCCACTTCATCATCTTTTATTCAGCTTTTAATTAAGCTTTTAGAGTCACCCGAAAACCGGATCGTTGGCGAGCGCCCTTATTTGTAATGTGTCCACATGCACCAATTTTCACGCTAAATATTAGCGCAACGTGCAATTTGGAATGCATTTCTAAATAGATGTACTCGTATAATTAAACTTGCATTTACATTGCAGTAAATGGTGGCAGTAATAAAAAGTTTTTTCTATCTAATAGAGATTCAGTGATCTATATAGTTTAGTGATTTAGATTTAAGCCTGCCCCTTTATGGGTTTAAATAAAGCGGTCAACTATGTGCAAAAATTCTGTGGTTTAAAAGTAAATAATATATCTTGCTGTAATAATAAAAGGAAATATGGTAAAAAGACCTGCTGAAGTCAAAGTTTTTTCTATAATATTCTCCAAGGCATGTGTTGTTTGCCAATTTCGCCATCACACCTGTAATCCCAGAAGAGCGTAGTACACTCACAGGTTGGAACAGTAACATTTACGTCCCATCATTGAATTTCGGGTGAACCTATTGCTATACACCGGGCACAAATCCAAACTCCGAGCCGCCACTAGAAATTTTACCTACAAATTCTATGTTACAAAAATCCTATAGTGCACGACCTGGATTTCGAACCCCGTACCTCTCGAACGGCTCTTGAATTTCTACTACTCGACCAATGAGCAATCTTTTTACCAGAGAATGCTGAAATTGTTAATGAAAACTAACTGAACTACTGACACTAACAGTCTCGTTCATACAATCTTGTTGAGAGTATCACAGATCCCGTATACAGCAGCGAACCCTCGTCAGCATTACCTACTCATGAAAAAAATTATATATGACTACATACCATATCTTTTACAACAAGCCTACCCCGCTACTCTGCCTACCCCGTAACGGATTGGCGTTATCGTATATACTTATTATTCCTCTATAGAAGATGCTGATAAATCTGAAACTGCAACTGAGGAGATGATTTAGTGTCGTAAAAGTCAATAATATAAAAGTAACTACCGTTAAAATGTTTGATCTTCCAAAGTAACTAGAATTCAATGCTTAACGAGCTCTACGTAGAGTCGAGTACGCAATTTTGTAGCGCTCTCTAAAAATATTACCGCTTATTAAAAACTTGAAGACGCTATAAAAATATCAGTCTCGCGAGCAACTTCTGGTAATATTTTTATGCCAACATCGTATGTTTACCTTAAAGAAGAGAAAATTTAGCACGAAACGAATAAGGAGGCAATAAGCTTGGAGATTTAATACATATAATGAATTTATTCTTAAAAATATTTGGAGATTCGTTAAAAAAACTAGTTTTCAACAGTGGAACGATAAAGAAGTTGATGATGGTTCACGGCAGGTAGAGAAGTAGACATGGCTTCATAATGTTGATAGACAGGTTTTTTGGAGGTTACAGGCATGATTATGCTAGTGGGTATGATTATAATCAGCCTATTGGAGTCCGCTGCGTAACATAGCCCTCTGCTGAGGAGTTATGTCTATAATCCCCACGCTGAGAGTGCGGGTTGGGGATAGCAGAGCGCAGCTTCTCGCAACGCCTACGGTGCTGCCTATAGACGGCCAGGGCATTTAGTTGTGCCTAGGCAGACCGCGCCATACTGCGATCTACTAGAGATAGATTTAGTCACCTCTTAGAACACCCTGTATCCTGTTAAGGAGTCCGGGAATAGATACTAACTCCGCCCCGACACTGATAATTTGTACGATTAGCTAAAGATATTTGCAAGATCTGAGGAATTGACGACCACCTTGAATGATTATCGTGTTTACCATTAACCCCATTCAAAACTTTTACAGTAACAGTGAGGAAGTTAACTGATGCACAAAAACCCAAGCTTCCTGTTATTAAGCTCTGCACGTCATTGTTCACCCGACATAAATTTAACCCTAAATAATTACACATTTAACGCATTTCCACTAGACACATTAATTAAATAGACATTCAAACAAATCACACAATGCACTTCCCAGCAGTACGGTGCGCGGTCATCCAAATCTCCACATAGCTTAAGGAACATGTTCTAAACGCCCATTGGCGATTACACATTATATTGTTGGATATAAGAACATCTGCAGTCGTTGTAATCTTAGGTGGCGCTGCGGTGCAATATTCTTTATTTGAAATTCGAATTTTTGTACGTATCTGTCAACGCTCAACTTTTTCAGGTTCATTTGAGTTCTTTAATATTATGATTACTTTATGTTCATTTAGCAATTTTTTTAATTGAAATTAAGGTAATAGATAAAACTGAGCCATGTTTATTTGTCACATATAAATAAGTTTTACTTTTAAAGCAATACCTTTAGTTATCGTTTACAGCTTGCAGTAGAAGAAGCGGTTGTAACAGCGAACTATACATGGCTAGGAACAAGAACAGCCATTGTGTATTATATTAACAAAACCAGCGATTATCCACGCACAGCGTAAAATAGGAATGAGAGATTCGTCACAGATAATATATGTAAGTGGAATTGTGGTTATGCATTCGCGAGTATTAGAATTCTGGCAATACTGAAAATATACATGGCTTCGACGAAAATTACTATTGGGCTAAATGTTTATTACACTCAATGCTCTGCGTGTTATTTTCTAGCTAGTACTTGCAGCATATTTAAAATATGCAATGGGGAGATTTTCCGGAAATACGAAACTAATAACAATAATCTCCTTAAGTTATTACGAAACTTTTTAGTGAGTAACATGCAACCCACATACGTCGAAACGTCAGTTGTGTTGACAGACGTTCAAAATTCGAACGTCTCATTCGGCTTACTACGGTTTCCGTAATCGATATCCACTCGATTATCAGTATCGAGTTGCTGCGAGCTAACGAGGAAAATTATATTCGACACTGGCCACAGGTGTCGCGTGTCGTATTAGAAAAAAAACCTTACACTTTAAGTGAGATATGAACATTATTATATAATTTGAACCTTGTTTCAATGCTAGTACGGTATGAATAAGGTTGCGTGAGAATAAATGAAAAGAAAGTCAAGCTTAATATAGCAATTTTATATCAATGTAATTTGTACCCTATTCCATGAGTGTTAAAATTCAAAATATTTTAGAGATATTTGATGGTATTATGATGAATATATGAACTTTGCTGTCATTAAAATATAAGCCGTATATTATGTATTGAGTTTATGAAAGTGACAAGAATCACCAGGTTTTGTGTTACCGTAAGTTATTCAGTTACATTAATAATAACAATTAATTGATGATATTTTATTTCAAGATTGCGTAGGCAACAAATCTTTGAATACGAAAATGTTTCAAAATGTTCACTCACTCGGTATTATTTACACTAATAAACCTCAAACCCCAACTCTAATCAATAACCACCAAACCATCGATAACCAGCTATCCTCCCACTGTCCAATCCCCCGCTTCAATACGAAACTAAAGAATTAAACACTTTTTTAAATAATTTAACTTTTTATTAAATTACCTTTGATTTTAAAAACTTTCTGAAGACTGAAATAGATGGCCCTAAAAGCATAGATATCACTAGTTTTGTTATGGTACTCGAATATGTACGAAATAAATTGGCCACGTTTTTCTTGTGTTCAAACTATCACCATATTAGATTTCATCAAAAAAGTTTCGCGGTGTTAAGGTGAAAGCGTATCAAATTGATCGACATAAT
>DWTO01000605.1:0-19940 GCA_018244755.1 Jemadia pseudognetus | reverse complement strand
AAATTATCCGATATTAGCATTATTTTTATTTTATTATTATATTATATTATTTATTATATTATTTATTATTTTATTTATTAGCAATATTTAATAAGTCGCTATTAGTTATATAATGGTGCAAATCATCAAGATACACCAAAATCTTCACTAATCAGAATTCCATATAATCTGTGAAGTATATCAATATTTGGCCAGCGTGGTCGACGATGGCACTCATCCTTCTCGTTTTGAGAAGTGATCAATACCCAGCACTAGAACAACGATATGATTCACTATGAAAATAACGAGCCAACCTATCACAGGACATTCATACCTGCTCATATTTAATGCTATTCAAACGCTAATGCCTCGTCAACATACTCCAAAACAAAAAACCTGTGTTAATTATACCGTAACCGATGATGTATGTATTGTAATATACAATAATTAGCAGAGCACAATATCAATTATTAGCATAGAAAATACACCGATCATTTGAAGATATCGAAGTTAGTTGCGCACGCAAATTGGAGCCGCCTCAATTATATGCCAGTACAGCGGCATAGGCCGAGAGGCGGGAACAATAACAGGGGTCGTATTCATAATAAAATCATAGTTGGAAATTATTCCGTGAATAGAAATGAAAATACTATTGCATTAAACGTGTATATGGTAACAGATTTATGTATAATATAGGCGGACATGTTTGCCTCCCGAAATTATGGGAGAAATTTGTGCACAGTTGTGGGATGTAAAAAGGGAAGCATTTGTCTTGTGTAGGCTCATTTTTTTATTTAAGACCAGACTGTTTTTTAATGCTAAAGTATGTTATTTAATGGACAAATGATTATTTTGCTTTAATGACTTTCTGATTATTACTATTTTATGACGTGTGGTAAATATTTATATATTTATTATGAGCTGTTATTTAATGTAACATTAACGCTGTTATTTCATTACGTCATTTGAATCTTAGTCCCTTCGTGTTTACCAGCGCCAGCTCCTGAGCTATAACTGCGGTTGCATACAACGGACACGTTTATACTCTAATCACCCCCTTTGTTACTGCGCTTTGAGGGTGTAATAGCTGATATTTTAATTATTCACGTTAGTTGAACCAATCGTATTATAACTAACTGATATTATATATTCAGATGCGGTCGCTCCGATGCTGTAAGTTAAAAGGTGAATACCCGCTGGTTGCTAATTCACGTGTAAAATGGTATTTATTACACTTTTGGCTAAGTGCTCTTAAGTACGCAAAAATGGTTGCAGTTCATACAACCACATATACATACATTAGGCAAGCTCGTTGCCTGGTTTTTAAGCAAACAAATTTATTTATTTATTTGTTTTCATCATTATTATCATTTACATATTAATAATAATAGGGACCTACGTATTTTCTTTACAAATTAATAACGTGTAAAATGAACATAATGACTGCCAGAGGCAGTTTAGAACGAGTGGTTAGTTCGTGCAACTCAATACAACGTGAAATGTAATCCATTTTCAACTCTGTAATTTTACGTATAAGAGCCAATGTAGCGAATATTCTATAATATAAATGTGGTTATCCCCTCGAAAGGAAGCTCTTCGCTCATATAATTACAAGCATGGGTTTCAATCGTAGACACACTGTTATAAGTAAAGTATTTACAAATTATGGCACTCTATGTGGTGCCAATATATTATTCTAGAGGACTATTCTGTAAAGGAAATATGTGAGTGAGAGTTAAGAAGAGTAAATTTACATGATTTATAATAATTGATAATCTATAATTTGATGGAGTGCCAAGGTGATGTGGGTAAGGTAGGTTAACTGAAAGCATTATTTTACACTCTGGGGAGTCGGTGGTTTAATAGCACGCATTATCAAGTAGAAAGAACTGTTTGTTTCGCACGCTCGTTCCTGCCTCGATCGTGCATACTAGGCAATAGGCATTCCTCCTCGGTATTCTCAGTTCTCAGTGCACTTTAGTGTGAGCTTAATAAAAGGCGTAAAAAGAGTGGTCATTCTGGTAACGCGTTGCTAATTTCTCAGTTATTGCATATATCTACAAGCTACTCGGACAAACTTACCGTAATTTTATTTGTGAACGTTATTTATTATTTAATTTTATTTGTCATTTATCCCATTAACGGTGAATTAAGATAAATATAAAGTAACGACGGACATGAATGGAATTAAACAACTACAAAATTTAATTTACAATAAAAGTATTGTTTTTTCGTATTGGCTTCATCCACTTTCATTTTTCTCAAAATGTTATACACCTAGATAGCGTAGCGGCAAAGTCATTAAGGGATTTTCAAAAATTGTGTGGCATTCAGGTCCTTTATTTTGATCAAGAATATAAATAAACAACTTTGCAATGCCCGTCGTAATATCGAATCAGATCCAATGAGGCCTCGATCATTACTTTCATTTGTTCAAACTTTCAAAACTCTTGGATAAAATGTACCGGAACACCGACCAACAAGGAATTTTCCGTTCAAATTCCATATCCGAAGTGCACCAATCAACTTAGCGTTCGAATTTCAAAATGGTCGAAAATTGGGCTATTTTCGGACGTTCGCAAAAACACCGGAGCGCCATTTGAGCTGTTGCAAACACTCCACGATCAGCCAGCGCTGACAAAGTAAATATGACAACAGATGTTCTATTTTGTGTTAAATCGCACATTAAATGTTCTTTGAAAACTACACACATTTTTATGCGCGATAGTTATTTAATTTTATTCTTCGATCAACCTATTTCCCATAAAAAAATTACAGTTAACTTAAATAAATGTGTAAGCAAATGAAATAATTAAAAGGAATTAATTTCCTAATTGATAAATAATAAGCTAATCGATGATTTTCAAATCGATAATTTTGAAAGATAGTGAAAACTTTTAGTAACACCTACAAAACTTGATTTTGTAATACCTACTATTAAATAAATTTAAATCCCCAGTGATTGAAGTGATGCAATTAGACACGTAGATCTAAAGTTCTATATAAGTTTTTCCTAGGCGAGATATGATCTCTCTATGAGGTCCAAGATATGATCTTTATTACTTAGATGCTTAGTAACTTGGACAAATATAAACTTTTAAATACTTGTAACAAATTTTCCGCATTTTAACTAATAACTAATTGTCTTGGTAACTTGAAATTATATGATATTTAATTAATATAATTTTTCCATATTGTTCAAGCTTTATGTTGGAGGTTTGTTAAGTTGATCATGCAGGTCGCCTAATTTTATATGAATTCGAGAGTCATATCTTCAGATTCCGACAATACTAAAATACTACATGTGATCGCTCAGAGCACCAATAGCTGTGTACAGCTACTGAAACATATACGAGAACGGGTCACATATCAATAAGTATACATCCGTATATTTCCCATTGGGATTAAAATCCGCAATATATGGCGTAGGTACTAGAAATAGATACGTCACTGCTGAATTAAATAAAAAGCAAAATCGTGTTTCATGAGATTTAATTCTGTTTTGATCAATCAATTCAGTGTCTTGGAATTTATGGATTAGTGTGGGATTTTTTGCGTAGACACTGAATATAACAGAATTTTCTTTGTACCTAGTAGTTACATAGCACTGAAATGCTGTCGCATGTCAATTCAAGTAGTTAGCATTGTGGTTTCCTAAAAAGTCAAACTTCAGGGTCCACATTGCCTTGGATGTCATAGATATACGAGAGTATATATATACTAGAACCTGAATCCAAAACAGACACTCAATCATCATTGTAAATGGTTGCCCTTCTGATAATCGAATAATGGCAGTTCAGTACAATGGCATGGTAACTATTTCGACTGTAAATCGTCTTTCGCTTTAATCAAAACCGATTATGCCCGTGTAATATATGTATGCAAATGAACCACTGTACCCTTTAAATTCTTTGGTAACAGTTTACGCCGTGGGCTAGCAGAGCGTACATGTGTTCCCAATTATAGTAGGTGCAACGCTCGTGTAGCGGATACGCATTATAGCTTCAGGCCAGAGAAGACCTGAGGCCTATTCTACTAACAATTTTGCACCTAGGAAGCAACGGTGCGGAGTGGGCATAGAACAATCATTGATTAGACGTGTCTTGGTGGGAGATGTGTTACGCTTCTTACATGACACACCACAGTACCGTATCGGGCCGTCTATTGCGTAAATCTATGAATTAAAAGCAGAAAAAAACAAAATTAATTTAGTAGAACAATTTTTTGCTAAGGAGAATAATACATTAAATTGAGATGTTGTGCTTTTCAGTTTTGGTAACTAAATAAATAAAAATGTGTTATTAATATATGCAGGTATACTTATATATTACTTTCTTATATGAAATTCCATTTGCTTCTGTTAGGTTGTAAAAGATGTAAAATATTGTATTGAATTCAATTTCTGTTATCGACAAATTGACAAATTGAGTGTTACGCTCTTTAATAGTGTTATAATTATAGATACGGTTAAAATGTTATTAATATCTACTTAAACATTAATAAAGTCAAAAAATATGACATATGCTTTATCAAATTAACTATATATTAAACACTTCTATTAAATTACAGTATCTGTGGTAACCGTAGCTTTTATTACCTCGTATTGTACGTACCATCATCATTTAAATACATTTTGATTTAAATACACTACTGCACTAATTCTCTTCAGAAATCTTCAGATCTCTTCAGATCAGAAAAAATAATTTTAACACTCGATATATCACTGAATTCTTATAGTGCTTATCGTTTATGTATAGGATACTGTTATTATTTTTCTTCTTTATAATAGTGTCTCTACCATTCGGCAAAATCCAATAGTAAAAAGACTTGTGATATACACGTTCTGAATACATTCTGATATACACGTAGGTACTGAACAAGCTCTTAAATCTACTAACGTCACCGTACTTTTGAGTCTCAGACACGTGATGTGGTTTCTAAAACTTGAACATTCCATTTACAATCAACTATTGTAATACTCATATAATGTGTCTAAAGTTGACCATGGTCGGGACTTCTTTTTCTTTCAATTGTACGAGTGTATATTATGTTTTGAGGTACACAGATTGGTCATCATATAAAAATAGAACACTTCAAAAATTTTATGATTTACCCAATTCACCACAACATCACGTATTTTTGTTATACCATTCACAGGATTCAGTTCAGCTATTGTATGGAAACAAAGTTTTGGTATTAAATTTGCACTAAATTGCATTTGCGTATCTCTGACAATTTGTGCGGTATTAGCGGAACATGTCCGCAAATAAATTCGATAACTGTTCAAACAACGTGTGCGTGTTTTGAAAAACGGGTAGTTTAATATACATAATTTGTTTGTCTCGTGTTAGTTAATAAATAAATTGTAAATTGTATGTAAGTGTAAAGCGAATTACATAAACTTAATCAAACTACACTTCGTAACATACATGTGATTTTGACTACCTCGTTGTTGATCGGTTGTTAGAGCGACAGCCGATCAGGAGGTCCTGGATCCGATTCCCGGGTCGGGCACTACAGAATTTTTCTCATTTAGATTTTCAAGTAGGTAGTAGTGGCTCGGAGTCTAGATATGTGCCCGGTGCATGGCAATAGGCTCACCACCTATTCCATACTGGGACGTAAACGTAACTGGTGAAACGTGGGAGTGTTCTGCACTCCTCTGCCTTCCTCTTCGGAGATATCAGTCATGGAGAATTTTATTTTAAAATACTTATATGTAAAATAGTATATGTTTCTGATGAGAAGCAGGAATTTTAATTTTATCTGGACTGCCATGCATATTGGAATATAATTCCGCTATCTAATCCACTGGCATTAAATACCACTCCGTGTACATTTCCACTTTCAAGCAATCAGCGCAGGGAAGCCCAGCGCAGCGTAAGAACTAGGGATCATAACACATATCATGCACAGATGTATAAAAAAGACAATGCAAGCTTAAATTTCTGTGTTCTCATTGGCAAGTGATAAGTAGAGGAAATCTCACAGTTTAGGATTACAAGTAAAAATTATAATGCAAAGATAACATTATTACAAAACTAAAAGTAAAATGCACGGACAGACGACAAGAGATCAACAAAAGCAATTCACATCGCGAAGAAAGTTCAGTGACAAGATTGAACAAGTGAGCCAGAGTTGCGCTAACTTGTTCGGCTGAAGTAGGGTTGCCGGGGCGAAAAATTTGAATGGGGTGCAATTTCTTCCTTGTTTACATAACGACAGTATAAGGAACTGTTAGTGGACTCCTAAACGTTAACGTCTTGTAAATGAATTTTGTATTTCTAAGACATTTTATAAAACTAGGTATACCTAATACAAAAGTAAAGACCTACTGTCTTTACTTTAAGGAGTAAATCTATCTACCTTTCCTTCCGGAAATGGGGTAGTAATGTTTTGTAACAAATTATTCAATTAAATTTCACTTAATATAACAATGAAGGTAATTTTTAAGAATTAATCTGCGTTTGTCATTTCTCAATTCCATTACCTAAGGTGTTTGAAGTCTACTGAATGACAAACGTGATCGACCTAACGCTTTTCATTCTGCAGCAAGATCTATATCTAACAGAATACCGATAAAAGGGATAAATGAGAGTAACCATGCTCGAAGCATTGTTAGAAATGAAAAAACCGGCAGCTTAACTAACAGTCGTATATAACTTTGGTGAAATTGCTGTATCTACTAACGAAAATTTCTTGAATCATACATTGTATAACATAGCCCTGTCCCGTATCCCGTATCGAATATTTTTAATAAACTAGAATTGTTTTTGACATCCCTACGTGTAGCATGTGTTCGTAGCTGTTCAATTCACTTCGCGATTGTGCACAGAACTAAGTCTTCAGGAAGTGACCCATTGATGAGAAATGCCGTTGAATATTCAATGTGTCCATTTTGACTAAAGTAATACCGGATATAACTAAAAGAACTTGAATTAAAAATAATACAAAATGACACAAACTGATATAGAATTAGTAAAAGAGACAGAAATATCAGCACTGAGAACAATCGGTATAGTTTTAGATACGGTTAAGTAGATTTCACGCTAATGGATAACCCCTTTAAATAGAACACTGGAGGTTTTCAAACGATTGCGGTTTGTGTTCAAAAAGTTCAACTTTTAAAAAATTCGTAGTCTTCTAGTATTGCTTGTTCGCATGGCTGTACAGGTATAACTTTTGCGATACACTTCATTCATGTCGTTCAAAGATGGACTGGTAACTGAAACGCAACTGGAAAACGCCCGGCGTGTACTTCTCTACGTCCTTCTTGTGTATCGTAGTGGCCTCTTCGATTCTCGAGCAGTACATGACACGAAATGCAATATCCCTAATGGACTGTGAACATTCAATTGTTCAGTCATTCGACCATGTATTACATCATCTAGAAAATATCATCAATTAACATATTAAATGTTATTACTCTAGGGGAACCTCTTGTACCTAGGTCAGTTTTTATTTTTTTTTAAATAATAAAGCTACACCTGTGTCCAGTGTTCATGTACGCAATGAACATTTAATTAACTATGTAATTCATTCAAAAACGTGCATATATTTTAAAAAACCTAGGACTATTTGAAAAAAAAGTTAAACTGTCCTAAGTACAGCCGTATAGGAGAAGTTCAGTTACATACATACGCACAGAAGAAATATACATATACATATATAAAGATATGATGAAATGTTAGCGCATGGGAATTATCCTTATATATTAACACATAAAACATATTTTATACATAATCTATACTTGAATGCTCCAATTGTCGAGCTCTTATCTATTTAAAAAACAGTACGTCAACATTTATACCAAAGCTCATGGATGTAAATTATCAATTTATCATCGGAGAGCTCAATTCTGAGAAGCGTCGCTACCTTACGATAAGCTACGCAATACCGTTGAAAATGTCACCGGATAGTGGATAGGCTTATTAACTCAGTGGCAAAGAATCATTTGTATGTACACAGTTAAATAGTTCCATAATAACGCATTGTTGTATTAATATTTCGTAAAATTACAGATTTTATCCTGTTTTACTCTGAGAATTGTATTTATGACACTCTCACGAGTTCCACGGGTTACTTTAGACAAACTTCTTTTACTGAAATAGGTTACATGAAATTATTACAGTAAACTAACATTAGGTACGATGTACGACCTAACTAGAAGGTTGCGGCTAGGGCAACTAGTTACGGTAATGGTTAAATAGAAAAACGAGTGCTGAATTTAACACAAACCATCAAGTTTTCATATGTTGAGTTTCAAAAAAGCAGCACTTCATCGTGTTTCAGATGCAGACGGATTCACGTACAAAGGGTCAAACAGGAGCGTAGCCTTCCTGTATTAATGTCTGCCTATTTAACTTTTACTGTAGTGCTGGAATGCACATATGCTTACCATCAGTCGAAAAATGCAAGCCTACACTACGTTCGTACAATAGTAATCATTATAGATTCATAATGATTAACATTGTTATCAATCTACAGTTGAGTCTCTTTTCAAAATAGTAAGGGTTCAGGTTGAATGCAAGTTGACAGACGAACGACAAGCTCCTCTTTAATTAGCACTCTCGTACTCATTCTTGGTTTGTCTCATCCAACTTCTGCTAGTTGTTTTAAACAGATGATTAATCAATCTGGTCGGGAGACATACTTTGCTACATTTCCAACGCGCAATCAGCACTTTACAATTGATTTACTCTGATCATTATTTCGGCAAAAACAGCCAATGCCTAACGATAGATTTCTGTACACTGATGATGCCGATAATTTTAAAACCAATTTGATGCTGCAGATATTTCTGTGCTTATAAAAGTCAACCTCTACATTAACATAATCTATGTGTTAAAAGCAATGAGCTTAAAACAAACTGTTAACTGTAAGTTTCGGCATTAAAAAACCTATTAACCTATTTTATTTAAAAGTTTCCCTCCGCTGACCGCTGGCTGGAAACGATTATCGACTTTACGGCTATGAGTATGATGTAATGGTAGAATGGTCTCTCGTTGGTATATGAAATGGGATGCCGAATTAGGGTCACAAATAGGTCATTTACCTTATTGACCTCATGTACGAGTACGTTTCGAGATACGTTGTATAGGGAAAGCGAACGAAAAGTTGAAAGGCTATAACTGGAAGCGCATTAGTGATCCGTTTAGTTCTTTTTCAAGTGAAAAGAGCGTCAAACCATATGGCAGATAAAACCGCCGCTGCCTCTCGTCGATGTCAGCGACTGACATCCAACACACTTGCACTAACAACACATATTGATACTCGTAGTTAGAATGATTGCTTTTATTATATTTAAATTACGTTTGACACTCCATGTTGCCATCCGCCTAATTTTTGTACTATCATATTCACACAACCTTTAGAAGCACTATATTTAATGCAATCAATCATTGTTATTATTATTATAAGACTGAGCATCATAAGCATGGTTAGTTTAGGACTATACGAGTGCACAGAAGAGTTGCTACTCTTTAATGACCTCTAGTATACACATGAACCTACAAATGTATTAAATAATAAATAACCATAACATTTTCAAACTTCAATATTTTTTGTTACATACATACATACATATATACATATCATCACGCCAGGTCCCTTGCGGGGTAGGCAGAGAGCACCGAGTTATTTAGTTATTTAGTTATTTATTTTTTGTTATTAAGGAATATGCAAGATTCCTAACAATTTTCTCAGTCACGTGAAATCTATTACGCCGCCTTTGACCGATGTGGTATACTAGTGGCTAATGTTGGCTAATGGCATACAGACCCGTAGCATTTGGCATTTTCCTCCACATCAGTACCTACGATCACTTCTAAACATAGTGTTCATATGAACTATGCTAAAAAAGTTTAATAATACACCTAAAAACTAGTTAATATGCATGCGCGGTATCAAAGCGTGACTATCGACACACAAAATACTAATTCTATAATATTTTTTTTAAACTCTCACCCGGGAGTCGAACGTCGATCCACGGTAAATTACACCCTTAATTCAAAACACCAGCTTTAAAAACCCATTACGTTCCAAATTAATTACAGCGAAAAAATACATTAGAGGAGTTGGTACGGTGATCCACAACATTGTGCATACTTAATGCGCACAATACACAGGATAAACGTCTGTAAAGCATAAACAGTAAGGTTGTCTATGGTTTGCATTCATTAGTTAAGTACTCGGCATCCTCGTGCCTTAATACCAACCACCTGCGTAATTCGAAAGTTAGTCGTTTGCATGCATTATTCCCTTTTTAGTGTTCCGCAGTAAATACGGGAAAACCATATATGCGTTGCATTGTCCGAGCGTAATTTAGCACTCATTGTTAAGTGCTAATCTTTGGCTGGGCGGAACCAAAATAGGATATTTCGTACCGAGTAGTTTCTTAGGGAGTAGCTGTATCTGAGCAACAATTATTTGTCTTGCTAATAATGCGAATTGTATATTGTATTGTTATGTGTTATACTGCATGCATTGACTATGTGATCAATTAAAGTTTCAAGCATTGTAGGTAAGTTTATTTTGCGCAGACCATTGTAATATAACATGTATTATGTAACGGGAAATGGATGGAATTGAAAGAATTTAAGCCTACAGAGAAGGTAATTTTTAATTCAGGTAAAGGTTCTTCGTCCTTACTAGTGTACCTATAGTAAAATATGTATTGTTTTACTGTATTTTAATCTAAATATGGTGCTTTAACAGACTACAATCTCTAGCATACTATTTATATACATAAGATAATATTCAAAGTTTTTCAGAAAAAAAAAATGTTTGGGGATATTGATCAATCGGCAATGACCATAAAAAGGACACACAGGACAGAATATTCGAATAGGCATATGTTATGGTTTACTTCCTCTTCCTTACCCAGCTACTGGAAGTGATTCTCATAATAAAAGTACACATACACACAAGGCATGAAGACACACGGACATATGCAATTTTAAAATTAACCGCGTTACTCTCTTATCCCATAAGCATAGTAGAATTGTAATATGTATAACTGAAGAAAATCTAAAGGAAATGTAAATAATTACGGGCAAATTAATAAATAAAGTCCCGTAAGTCCTCAGTATTAAATGTTCCAGCGTGAAAAGATGTTCTTTAAATGAATCTTCGAATTATTTGAAAGTAGAACAATCGAGAAATAATAGTAACTTGTTTGATGTACTGTTCAATTTAATGAATAATAATGATTAACTCCATGGATACTAGTAGTATATATAAGTAAATTTGCTTTAATATATTTCCATCAATCAACGCTGAAAACCATGGTAGAAAAAGTTCTAGGTTCCCACGAAACTTTTATGTTTTATACCTAAGGCTAATAATGGCAATAACTCAATCCCACATGATTGCAATGATTTATCAATACACCTCGGTACATTTGAATTTTTTGAGTAAAATTGAATTCGCGTTTTTCAATTTTTGTTACGACATCGTTAAGAATGAAAAAGTTTTAAAAATATCATCTATCCCATACGGAACCCACGCCTCATTAATTCCAATTTTTCTAATTTTTTAACGAACACGTCAGGTTAGTTTTATGAGTCTGTATTTATGTTCACTATCAATGAAATAGGAAAGGGTTGAACAGTTCTGGGCTACTGGGTAGTCCCCGGAGCTCTGTTAGTCCCAAAGCTGGGGTCGCGAAGGTCAGATGACAATCGTTACGGGAAAACCTACGAGTCTAGGGAATAGGGCATTACTGAATATGGCCCTTCAGATATTATCTTCATTACTATAGCTCTATGAAAATGAAACCATGTACTAAATTATCAATACTCGGCATTAAGTAACTACAAATTTGAAGTAATTCATCATCATCCTATTTCAGTCCACTGATGGACATAGACTTCCCACAAAGAACGCCATCGCGCTTTGTTCTAGGCTTCACCTCACCTCAAAGACTGTGTTCCCGAATGTTTCAGATCCAAAAAAATATATTTCGCAGAAAATGCACTAAATCAATATTAATAAATTTAGATCAAGATCCCAGTAGTAAGATTACAAGTATCCATACTTTAAAAAGGTCAATTAATAAGAAACCAATGATTACGTAATTAGCGCAAACTTTTTCAAGTACATTTCGCGGAGAGTTCGACCCTCTTTTCTTGTAACAGCCAGAAAAACTTGTTAACGACGCCGGCCGCATCAAATAATTTAACCCGTAACCACCTCGGGCGGTAAAAAACACAAAAAAAAAACAGAAAATCCAGTAATTAACGCAATTCTCGCACCAATTAATTACATCAAACACTCCATAACCCTCTTAACGCCGCACAAATACCTTCCCATCGTGAACTATTTAATTATTCCTCGCCAGGCGAAAACATTACATCAATCAACACGCCGACGGAAGTGCTGGCAAAGGTCTCGTGAGTAGAGACTGATACTAACGGGTTGAGCTCATTAAAAAAATACAGGCTCTTTCCATTTATACATACATATATATTATGTACTTTTGATTTTTACGAAAAATTGCTCCACCATAGACTGTAGCTAATTGTCGGTAGGACGCAATGATAGCATTGACGTTTTTTTGTTCGACAATAATCGGATCCAATTATTAACAAAGAGCTTTTTACACAAGTGAAAATGGAGATATTTTTATGCTCGGTTAATAATACAAAAGCCTGTCTCGCTTTACGTAGCAACGGAGAAAGCGAAGGCTTCACAACAGAAATAGATGCAGTTATAATATAGGTACATAATTTGAGCATATGAACCTATAAAGTAACTAGATAATTGCAGTGGGATAAATCAGCGGGTATTAGCAAATATCTCCTAGTTGTAACCAGTGATGCCGGTTGTATCAATATAAAGTATCTGCGTAAATTTGAATTTAGCAAAGCGCTAACATTCATAAGGAAACGGACACTAACAACGGTGTTAGTACAAAATGTTGATTATTCTCATTCAATCTTTAGAATGTTCAGATTTCAAGAGACTACACACTTTTCTTAAGATCATTATCTATTTAATAGACGGCACGGTAAAAGTATTTGTTATGAGACTTCAAACTGTCATCTTCCGAGCACTTGAAGGTGAAATAACCATTGCAGTTATTTTCAATGAGACGTGCGGTGACTTCTTAGGTCATTCTCTTCGCAGTTTCTTCTAGTCTATTTCTGCCTTGACTGGATTATGGCCACTTTTGCATAGGAGTACTCATATACAAAACAATAAGTATTACAGTTTCCCAGCGAAATTGTGTAATGTTCATCATTAAGGTTTATTCATATACATTCATAGTCTGTTTAATTTCGATAAAAATGTACTGCCTGTTTAAAAGAAAATACCAGGTATCGTATCCCGTGATCTACCATCTACCACAATCAACTGATTGTTAATTTTGAAGACTGTTACTAAGCAATAAATATTTTTCCACCAAAAATATTCTGGTATAACAAGAACTGTATCGGTTTATATGTAAAAAAACGATAACATCACGTCTGTAAACCCCGAAGAGGTAGAGAGAGGATTGTAGTACACTCCCACGTTTCACCAGTTACGTTTATGTACCAGGAAAAAAGAAGTCAGTACTTTAAATTAGTTTCATAGCTTATATGTAAGCTTTGTAATATATTTATACATACGCTTCAACCTGAACGTTAAAGGGACACATATTGAAATTCAAGCTATATACGTTTTTAGCAGCGGTTGCTAAGAAATAGACAAATTTGATTTAATTTGGAAAATAGATAAATTACCAACTTTCTGTGAATATATAAGTACATATTTGGTCTTAGAAATATTAGTAATGTAGGTACATAATTAGCCTAGGCTACTTCTATGCTACAAGCGCGTAAGATATAGGTCTCTGGTGCGCAGACTGCGGGGGAGTATCAACTGTATCTTAAGGATGATTGTCAACAGGCTAGATTGTAGTTATGTGAGCCGCTGCTGTTGGAAGGTTCTCTGTCTGTTGGAACGGCACAGAGATGACTGATATTACCTTATTTAAGAAATAACTATAGTTTAAGTAGGTACTAACATAGTTAATAAGTCATACAATACAAAAAAATAACATATCAAAAAAAATTATCTTTAAAAACAACAGTCGTTACACAAACTCAAAATATTACTTTCACATAGTAGCTCTACCCAGAGATATCTGTCGCTTTATATTTTTACGTTTGACCAGAATCATCTGCCATTAAACTTACTGTACTTAACAAATAGACCGCTGTACAATCCAGATGTTTATGGTCCGTAAAATTATATGAAATTAGGCTCCAGTCGGCCGGGGACGTGGCGTGACGTACAAACAAACAATCGTACTTAATTATAACTACTCATATGATACATTACGCGGCGCAAGTTAACACATCGCGGTGCGGGGCTCATTTACAATTCAGATAAATGTCGCTCAGCTCGGCCAGTGTTTTCGTATTAATTGCTCGGATCACGCGAGCTCTTGCGTTTTGGGGTTAAACCGAGGCTTTATTTTGAATGTTTTGACAATTGTATTAAGTTGCTAGCCGTAATTTTATGACTTTGTTGCAGTGAACGTCGAGCGACTGATAATTCTGAGTCAGTGGTCATGCTAAATTAGTGTTGAAAGGATTGATGTATTCTTTGATCAAGGATGCACATCGGGTCTGCTTTAAAGTTAATGTTAGCTTTGTCATTATCAAGAGACTGATACACACTGATAAATGATTGACATTAGCGCAGAACGAACATAAATGTACATTTCTATATAGTACTATAATGAACCCAGTTTAAGGTATTTTTACCGAGGTAGAGCAGGTAAGTAAATCTCTTAAGAAACAACAAGTAAAGGCTTATGTTTATATTCAGTAGATGATAAAGCTACACAGAAATTCTACAACTTTAATAAAATTATAATGAACGTGCTTTGTATCGATGAATCTCGCAATGAATTTTAAACCAAAAGAAATACAATACTCTATAAATTATTAAACCATAGACCTTATAGCCTTTTGTGAGCTTAATTTCAAACGTGACTGTAATACAAAAGATTTTAAAACCGAATCTAATCAAATCTCATTTAAATAGAAAAAAAGTGTGTAACTTGTACGGATATCAGACTTTTTTTTCAACAATAATAAATAATTTTCGATCCATTGTCGATTTTAAATACCAATCAGCGTCAGAGCTCATACTTCACGAGTAATGTATAGCATCAAACGCGTTAAGACCTCTCATGTTTCCAGTATTTATGACGTCTCGTCTTAAGATACGGCTATAAGTAAGCCGGGCCGCCCAGACCGTAAGTGTTGAGTGTCTGTTACCAAGAGCTACACCAATTTAGTGTTAGAACAAGTGTTGGTACGAATCTAGATTTTTAGAAAATTAATGAAGATTGTAATTTCTTTTCGTCTTTTATTACAATATCTTTATTTATTAGATCAGACTTTCTGACCTGTTACCGATCGATTAATTGAAAAACAGTATTTTTTTATTATTAGTTACAGTAAATTGGACAAATAATCCATATTTTGTGGAAAAAACTTACATCTTTTAAATTATGTTTTAAAAATCCAAGCAAGTATCGTGTAAAAACTTTTCTAGAAATGTGTCCGTATGATTTTTTCTCATTAAATTTTTATAAATAACTCATTGGCTTTTTTACTACAGACCATTTATAATAACAGTATTTCCTTTTTAAGTAAATAAATGTTTAAATGAAACTTGCGATTTGATCAATCTTTCACGTCAATTTATTTATATGTATAGATACTTTGATAAAATACTCTGACGATACTGAAATCAAAAAGATAGATTCTGAATTATTGCTGTACGAAGCGGACTTTACACCAACCGGTTAGATTAACATCAGCACCCCAACACAACCAAGTGTCCCGAAATGTAGAAGTTCGCTCCAGTATCTCTATTGAGAGACGAGAATACGAAATACGCAGCCATTATCAATTCCCTTTGAGACCCCACGCTAATAATTTCCATCAAGAAATATTCCTTGTGAATAAGGCAGGTTTCATTTTGATGTACAATTAAGACGCTATTGAAAATGAATGGCGCTTAACTGGAATGAACTACAATTTCTGTATTAGGTACGTTGCGTCAAACTGGAAAGAACATCGTTTATTCTATTGTTCATTCATTACACAAACCACCAAATTGAACTTTCAGATTCACTTATGCCAGTCTCTAGTAAATTTGTAACTGTTTAAAAGCTTGATTATTTACATTTTAAGCTAGCAATATGCGTTGTAAATTGGTATAATTTCTTTCCGTTACACGCATTTTGTAAATGTTAATAATGATAATAACATTTTCGGACATCTTCACACAGCAGCAGAACTAATACGAAATAAAACTTATGTTGCTTATAACTTATTTTTTGTTTCTTGGGATGAGAACAATACTTTAAATATACCGATAACAATTTTTTCTACTTTAGTTGCATCCAACTGAGTTCCCATTGCTGGATGTAGCTGTTAAACGCTGGTCTAGTTTCGATTAAAAAAGATAACGGATAAATGCCGACTCTCGTGTTGGAATACTCTAATGGCTTTAAAGTTAAATATTATCTCACGATAATCACTAGTATCCTGTTTGACATACCCTCCGAATACGGAACGCTTATCAACGTTTATCCATGGTCACTCTTTCATGACCACACCCAAAGTTGCATGGCTTTCCTTTTCATATAAGATCTAGAATAGCAATAAAAAATATTTTTATTACTGTAAAAGCTATTTACTTCTTATCAATTATTTATTGTATAAAATTGCATTATTAATGAACGAGAACGAAATCATAATTCAAAACTCGCCATAAGCATGTTAACCGCAACAGGCATGACCTTAAATCTTAAAGGGAGATCACAAATTGAAGATGCCGAACCCGCCTTTAGCTGGCTCGCTTGTGGCTGTCCTTTGATTATAATTTGCGGGTACATAAATAAGGCTGTAAATGAAGATGTGAAATAGGCATTTGTTGGAATTAGTAGATGAAAGATAATTGCGGTTTGATATTTCTTTTGATTTGTATGAATAGAAATGAAGATTATTTTAAGTACGGATCGAGATCTTTATTAAATGTCTTTGGCAGACATGTTTTTTTACTCGAATAATGTTTATTACTACTACTCAGTGTAGCAGTGCCCCTCACATAATGCGTAATACGTAACATCACGCCTGTAATCTCCAAAGAGGTAGGCGAAGTAATGTAGTACACTCCCACGTTTCACTAGTTACGTTTTCGTCCCACTATAAAATAGGTGGTGAACCTATTGCCAAACATCGGGTAAATATTCAGACTCCAAACGAATAATAGAAAACTAAATTTTAAAAAATCGATTGTGCTCCACCCGGGTTCTTAACCCAGGACCTATCGATCAACCGTGGCGCTTACAACCAATACGACCAACGAGGCAGTCAGTGCAATCAGTGAGTCGGGCAGTGGTATAATAATATAAATATTAAAATACATATATGTACGGGTATGTATGTACTTCATAAGGTCGTAACTGAAACGAAAGTTGTGAATCAGATGTTTCTGTGTAGAGATATCTCGATTCAACGATTTATTTATTTTCATAGAAAAAGTGTTTGCGCTCGGTTCATGGCTGTTACGCGCTCGCAATATTATTACAAACGGATATTATATATTTCATGCGAAGGCGTAGGCAGGAGCTTGTAGTCCTCAATAAACAGACACCATGTCCTATTTCCTTCCGTAACAGATCTCACGTCTTCGCAACTTCTATTGCTCCACAAATAAACACTAACACCTTGGTGTTTGAACACATTTCATCGTCTCCTAAGTCTTGTGTCAATATTTGAGACGCTCACCTCATTCCTTCGACCAGTGACGCGAAATTTGTATCGATAATTTTGACATCTCTAACGTTAGCCATGGATATAGCCCTGAAATTAAAACAAATTAAAGTAATTTTTCAGTTGAAGTGGTTTTTGCCTAATTTAATATAGACAACAATATTATATAAGTTATGTAATTTTAATGACAGCACGTACAAAATCAATAGCCAATTGAATCGATATTCAACAATATTTTAAGAAGTAACAATTAATTTAACAGAATTGAATCTAAATTTCACACGTAAATGGGGTAGTCATGCACAAATATTACTCATAAGATAAGCGTCGGGCGATGATCGGCTGAAAAACGAGCACTGAAATCTAAGAAAATGTTAATATTACTGGTTTTATCGACTGTCGATAATAAGCATGAACGTCAAACCCTACAAGTATCGCAAATTATAAAATTCTGCCGCTACACCGGACGAATTTCAACTTCAGCGCAAATGTTTATAACCGTCTTGCGCTTATGGCTCGACAACATGGAATAAAACCACACGCGTTCCATTTTCGACCTTATACTAACGATATAAGGTTGTTTCGACATGTATTTTGGTTTAAATTTTATAATTATGCAAATTGTTTAGTCGAAAACCCTTTGGCATTGATGTGTATAGGCAATGAAGACGTTTCAATTACCCGAAAGTGTCACTTCCAGTCAATGTCGTTCCTTGAAGGAATTATTCGGGACGCGTTAACTGTTATTCGAAATTGCAATGTTCTTGACGTCTGCTTAATGGAAATTATTATAAAGACTTCATGAGAGAAAGTGGAGACATGCGCATATGAGATGACTAATCAAAGTTGAATTTTTTATCACGTATACGAGTACTTCAAGCTTCAATTTTCATTTATCAGTATTTTGTTATTTCGAGTAAAGACATTAATTATATACGGTTTATGAGTATAAATTTGTTTCACCATTGTACCGTTATGTACAAAATTATATTTGAGTCACGAATTCAAATCCAATATAATGAATCTTTAAAGTGATTTAAAGCTGTGGGTAGAATGACCTACGTCAAATTAAACAAAATAAGTGTTTATAATTTCCCTAATAAAGTGTAATAATTATTATTTTGTCGTCTCCACAGGTCCTTCCATACCTCGCTCTGTTCAGAATTCTTAACAAAGTCAGTAAACTTTTCCATTAATTGACCTATTACCTAATATTTCATCAGCAAGTGAAAACCGTATACGAAACAGATTTAATGAACGGCCCTTCGTTCGAGAAGAATGTGACAAAATTAGGGGATATTTGATTAAGCCGCTTAGCAGGAAATAATATCGGCACCTTAATACCACTATGACTTCGGACTTGAGACAAAATGAACTTAATTAAACATATTATGTATATGAAAGCTATTGATTGATAACATCTCGCTAGTTCTCCTCAACGGAAGTACTTCGACTCTTTTATTTTTTATATTCAGGTATGAAGTAAGTACGCAAGACGCGATTAGAGAGGCGTAAAAAATAACTTCTTAAAAAGTACCACGACCAATTGATATTGAATACAATGATGGATTCTAGTACCAACTTATCCTTAATGGATCTGTATATAACAGTAACTAGCTGACGAAATGCGTAAATGCATTTTGTACAAATAAACTTTTAAAAGGAATGCCAAAAAATAATTCAGAGTCTCAGGAATTCTAGTTGGAAAATGACATGGGATAAGTGCTTTGATGCCCCCCGCAAAATCGCATGAGAGCTGATTTTCGTAAAAGACAATATTGTCAGATACGTCTTAATACAAAAAAAATGTTTACCAAATTTATTGTTCCAAAGTACAGGGATGTCATTGTATTCGTATAATAAAATATACATATCATATGTATGCAGGCATAAATGTAATATAGGCATACGTAAACATTACTGGTGAAACGTGGGACTGTGCTGCACTTCTCTGCTTACTTCTTCGAAACTTAAAGACGTGTTGTTACGATAGTGTTAATACTAATATCACATGTGGTGCAGTGTGGTCGTGTATGGAGTTGTCGGGTTCCGGTAAACAATTTGCAACACGTAAAAATGTTTATTCACAAAATACACAGAAGGATACAGTTCACGAACACAGTTAGACAGTCACATATAATAAAGAGTACAGAAGGAGGAGAAAAGAGACACAGC
>DWTO01000604.1:0-19942 GCA_018244755.1 Jemadia pseudognetus | reverse complement strand
AAGATTAAAAGAAAACGTAACACACCTGTAATCTAGGAAAGGGTAGGCAGAAGAGTGTACCGCATTCTCACGTTTCACCGGTTACATTTAAATAAAAATATGCTAAAACTACTTAATGCTGAAAAACATTTTTATTTTACTTTACTTAGTTACAAACAGTTATGTAATAATATAAGCAGGTATCATTTATTTTTTCTATTTTCTAATACATATTTCAGTAGTAATAGCATTTAGGTTTACAGCGGTGGAAATATTAAATTTGGCATGGTAGATATATTATAATAGTTATATGGAATATTACTTAATATCTGAGATAATATCAATTGAGTAAGATTATCGGTATTCTACATTGTATGCTTGCTTATTATATTACCGCGGTGAATCAGATTCTTTGACTCATGAACAACCGCAAGAGACTATTTGGCCGAGTTTACTTCCCCGTATATGCGTAGAACAATCCGAAATGTAGACTCAAATATGCTATGAAAATTTATATATGCACCGGCTAAACTGTATAGTATTTAATCAGAAATACAATATTGTAAAAGGACCGGTTAATTCTGTGAGTTTCGATTAACATAATGACCCCTTCTACGAGTCAGAGTAAATTTGAGGGGAGACGAAATCAGTATTGCCGAGTGAACTTTAGAAAACGCCCTTGCACTCGGCGTGCACAATAGAATTTGCAACGGTTTTAAACATCTGCCCGATGTGAACGGCACGCTAAAGATCGTACGTATTATAATAATAACATCGTCACGCTCTTGGCGACATTTTTCTTAACGCCTCATTGTTCACTGAAGGTCGCCATTTCTATTGTAATACGTGCCTACGTATATGTTCCCATGGGCGTCACAATAACTAAACAAAAATACTTATAATTTAACCTTAAACAACGAGACGGCGGTCACGCATTACGCGCCGCGCTCGTCCCAATAGTCGGCTAAGACATTACGTCACTTAAACCTCGATCGTTATACGCGACACCTTTGACGGGTTTCCCACGAGTAATTTACTTATATTAACTTTTTTACTTGCAGGATGTCGAATTTTCAACGAACGCGCAGCAAGGTTTGGTGGGGTGACGCACCACCGAATATTGGCAGTCCGGTAGCACGAGCAGCCGAGCGGAACCAAAACAATCGTAGAGACGATCAAGACTGGGAGCCTCAATTACCTCATTGGATCGCTAATCAACCTGACGAGCAGCTAAACAATAGAGCAGACAATATTGCACGGCCAAATAATGAACAAGTAAATCAGTGGCCACTAAGACACGGTAGTCCCGGTAGCCACAAAAGCCAAGACTCGGGGTTTTCCGATTCAGACAGTTCACCGCCTGCTTCCCACCACTATCGGTCTCCAGAAAACATTGATCAAAAAGACAAATCTTCAAGTAGCAGCGATTCAAACAATAATGAGAATACCACAGTAAAGCAAGCTATTGGCCTGCAAAGTTCGCTCAACAACAATGACGTAGTTGATAGTCCCAAAGTGTCGGAAAACGTTAGCGCAGCTCCAACTCCTAAGCCACGATTACGAAGCAGCAGCGTCATACAAACACCATACGATTTACAAAAATATTGTGAAATTCATCAGGATGAAGAACATCTCGACTTATTAAAGGATAAAGATAGTGAAACTCCGAGTAAAGTAGAGGCGAAAAACATTAATAACGATTCGTACAACAAAGAAAGCAAAGAAAAACCTGATAATACAAGTTTAAATCACACCCCCATCAAACCGCGAAGTAAAATAGATGTCAAAGTTTCCCCCTCCAATAATGTAAGCAATAAGGAAAATACTCTAAACAAACGTGCAATACAAAAAGACACCAAAGATGTACCAGTTAAAAATATTAATGTTTTAAGTCCGTCTAAGAAATACCCAATTAAAAAATCCTTCATTTCTAGTTCTGATAGTGATAGCACTAAAATTAGCAAAGTTGCGAAAGTTAAGGACTTAGAAACAAGTAAAAATAAATCAAATGAAAATTTGGAATACATCAAATTATCTCACAATAATGAAATCGCGGTTATCAACCAACCCAGAGTTCGGACTCCCATATCAAATGTCTCATACGTGCCAACTGAAAGAATTAACTCGGCTCGGCCCGAGTATAAACGTAGTATATCCAATGAAGATAACTTACCTATTACTACCACCCCCAAGTTTCAAAGAAACAGATTAAATCAGTCGTTAAATTTTGAGGCGCAACGTTTAGATCAGCAAATATTGGATATTCAAGAAGGTTACCATTCTCTAGGGCATATCGATGAAAACGATTTACCAAATGAAGAAACGCAACATGATTCAGAAGAAATTCATAAGCCAACAAAAGCTATATTAGGTAAAAATATCATGGACAGTCTACACTTAAAACCTACAAAAAAAGTTGGTCCAAAGTCGAAGCAAAGAATGGCAACGAAATCGGAGAAGACCAGAGATATTTTTAAGTTGTTAACTTCGAAAAAAGAAAAAGCTGGCGTGGTAGAGAAGCACGCAGGTGGTGTTCTAAGTGGCAGCAGAGTTCCTTCTTTAGGTCTTCCTAGATATACTGAACAGAATTCATGGGTCATCGTAGGATATCCCGAACAAGAGGCTTTAATACCACACTACAATGAAAGACTTATAGGTACAGAAAGCGACATAAATTTGAAGGCAAAAGATAACGCCGAAGAAGACATTAATTATTTCAAAACACGCAAAGTCACTCCACCCCTGCAATTTCAAGATAAACATAAGGCTCCATATAACACAGATTCTAAGACTAACAAAGATTTGACTAACGATTCAAAAAGAGAAAAGTTAAAAGATGATGACATAGATTTTGCTGATATCCAATTGAATTTAGCATGTACGTCCACACCTAAAATGCTCGCACCGCATGAGTTTATGAACGCTAATAGAAACCAAAGCAGAAATAATAAAAGTAGCCGTCGGGTAAATCTTTTGGAGAACTTTAATAGCGGGTATGCATACCTTCAATACAATATTTATCAATGAATTATAGTGACTACATAGTGTTGCCTCCATAATTATGCTAACTTCACATTTCCAGGTTAGTTTTAAATAATCAGAACGAGATATTGTATAGAGAACGTAGTATTGACCAGACAATTTTGGAGCGTTTATGTGAAAGGAAGCCGGAGCCAGTCCAACACTGGTTATGTGATCTGGCCAGCTCCTGTGAGAATGAGTGCATGACGACGCTGCAGAGCAAGCCTCTGGGTGCCGAGATGAAAGCACTGGTGTCCGCTAGTTCTGCAACGATTACTGGCAACATCAAGAAAGTTCAGACTCACGGGCAAATTATCGTACACCAATACAGTGACGTGTTGAGGTAAGGTCTCATTAATGAGATTTTTATATACTTATTCAGCTTGTTAAATATTTAAGATTCAATTTTAAACATGCATAATAGTAGCCTCGTCGAAAAGGTAGTATTCTATATAACCTATATACATAAATGTATGTTTACAGAATTCTTAATGTTACAGGCAATTAGAATTAAACCAAGCGAGCGAAGAACAAATATGTTTGTTGATAGCAAACATCAATGAATTTGTGCTAGCTCACAGCATCACGTTGAATACAAAACCACCAGGGGAAACCCCGGAGAGATGGGACAAGATTAAGAAATCCCTGCAGATGTACCTCCAAAAGTTAATAGACATTGGTGAAGACGTGAAACTAGAGTTGAATGAGAGTCAACCGGAGTGGACTTTGGTTCAGAAACATCTAGACACTTTGATCGGGATATTCTTGGAAACCACGAAAGCTGTTCTAATTCAGCAGATGAAGGTATGTAAAAGTGTAACTCAACTAAATAAATGTCCAAATAACCTTGATATAAAATCCATCTCTTCGTTCCAAAACCCACAATTGATGAATGAAACTTATTGGAAATCCCAAAGTTGCGTCTCGTCTCTTTTGAAGTAAATGGCTTTTAATGAGATTATTAAACACAACACATTAAACAAACCATTCCCATTCGTAAACATTTATTTCAATATACATCGATTTATCAAATTACCATTTTTTTACGCTTGATTCCACGCGACAGTCTTGCCAGTTTTTAAATAGATATTTAATAGAGCGATTGAGTGTAAATGCGCTAACGACCAGGTCGCTTAAGCACGAATTCTGTTACGTTATTGCACAAGTATGTATAAACGCACCTTCGTATAGTTTATCGGTAACGATGATGAGTGATTGTGTGATTTTTGTAAAATTGTGTTTTTTGTAAAATAGTGGTTTAAATTCAATCTTGGTATAATTTTTATCATGGATGATCTGTTTTTGATTGTCGACTTAGAAAAGTTAAATAAAGGTACCGCTAAATGCCCTGGTCGTCTATGGGGTACTGCGTAGGTGGTGCGAGAGGCTGTGCTTTGCGGTCCCAGCCCACACGCCCAGCGTGGGGATTGTGAACATACCCTCAGGGGAAGCCTATGTCCAGCAATGAAAGTTCAAGAAACTGTATGTTGCAATTGTAATGCAATGTTTAATGTGTTGCAAGATTAATATTCAATGTACGAATGTACATAGAAATGAACTATAAAAACTGGGCAACTAGATGAAAGATGTCACGACAATATCTTTCCTTTCAGACGCTCGTGTCGATAATCGAGGAACCGCCCACGGACATGATTCTGAAGAGCACTCTCACCTCCATCGGCCACCTGGCGATGCTCAGCGAAAACACGGAGAGCTCCCTTCACGAAAAATGCACGAAAATTATCAAAAGTATAACTGAGTTGCCGTTCGTAGACTGCGGAGTCCCTAGGGCTCTGTTGACGGCTATTATAGAGAGCAATAAAAGTTCAATAAAGGCACTGTCACTCAGGGCTCTGGCAACTGTCTGCGTCACTAGCGATGCGGTCAAGCAGTTCGAAGAGGTGAGTTACTAGGGCGCCTTGACGTCCGACCCAATTTACTCCTCGCTAATTAAAAGCGAGGATTAAATCTCCCACCAGATCCAACTTCTGTTGTAGGAAAGTATACATTGTGTTATAAAATAGCTTAAATTTGACATAAAAAGCTGCAGATGTAAAACTTTTTTTTTACATTTAAATCGTAAGTATACGAGGATGATAAACATACGCTCATATAGCTATCACAGTGTGTAAGCATAGATGTTAAGATAAGATTCCTGGTGACATTCCCGAGATTCCTGTATAGGTACAAATTTTCCTTTCTGTTCATAAACGCGTAATATGAGCATTTTCAGTGCGTCTCATTCGCCCACACTGTAACAGAAATCTTTTAGAAAAGGATAAAACACACATTGAAATGAATTAATTATAATTAATAATGTTACTGCCGATCGTATTTTTATTGATTTTAATTAGCGCCAAATAGATATTCCGCCAAGTATAGGTATTAGTACGTAAAATATTATGCAATAAGTTTTCATTGTTTGTTATTAACTTTAGGGTGGTGGGATCGAAATCCTATCGGACATCCTGTCAGACAGATCGAACCCCGAGCCCCAGGTGAGAGAGGCAATAACTGTGCTCACTCAAATCACGGCGCCCTGGCTCCGCGGCCATTACGACCTGACACAACTTCACCAGTACTTGAACACTATCGTCGATAACATTACTGGTGAGTATGGAGCTAGGAACTATAGAAACACCTACACATATACAATTTTATTTAATTCTTTTCTTTCAATTCAAATTCTTCAATTTAATGTTAATACGTTAAATAACATTTTGTTTTTCCTTTTTATGTAATCAACTTTCAATCAACGAATGACCACAAAAATAGCTTGTTTTGAACATGTCGTTTGTAATGTGGTTGAATATTACGCAAATATGTATATTTATAGAATTCCTGTTTATAATGTTTTTAGTAACTTGAAATAAAATTGATGAGCATTTTGTCACAGCAAATAGTTTCATTACTAGCGCCAATGAATATTCGCGATTCTTCCGCCATCTATTGATTGGTAGCTAGAAACTTGTTTATGATACGCCATCTAGCGTTGTGTAGCCTATATTTGTTTATTCTATTGTTCGTGTCTTGTTTTAGATGCTGTTGTTATTAATATACTAATTAAAAATATTATTCGTTTCTTTGCCGGTAGTTTATACAATTTATTATAACACATAATAAACATACATACACAAACTGTATATTTAATGATGTTCCATTTTCAGGTATACTATGCCGAACGGAGTGCTGCCAACTCCTACTGCTTTGCACTGCATTCCTTGTAAATCTAGTAAGGGAGATGGAATTAGAGAAGAAGGAAGATGATAAAGGCCCTAAATCGGATATCGTCCAAGTGTTTGAAAATAATCGCACCGTGGAGCGAATCCTCGAGGCAGTCAAACGCCGCGGTCCGAACATATCGGTTTTCTTGCAGGTAATGAAGAAAATTACTTCCACAAGTATAAATTTGTGACTAGATTCACAGTTCTTGAAAACTACTAAAAGCCTAACATGCCATTTGATTGGACTATTTTTACATCGTACATTAATTATAGAACATTTTCCATTGATCAATTTTTAATTTTATTCTATTTTAAACGCTCCTTTTTAAGCTAAAATAAAATGATGACCGTTTATTACCCAATAGAATTCATCGTTAGTGGTTTTAGTTCATTGCATTATTTACACTGTCATTACGATGCAGGAACAAACGGCGTCGCTCCTAGCGTCGCTGTCGCGCGTGGCGCGCTGCGTGCTGCCGCTGTCGCGGCTGCCCGCCGCCACTGTGGCGCTGGTGTGCTTCGCGCGCGCCGCGCCCGCGCACGCGCACGCGCACGCGCACGCGCCGCGCGCCGCCGAGCTGCGCGCGCAGGCGCGCCTGCACTGCCACGCCGCTGATGCCATCGCGAGGTAGCTTTAAGAACTGTTTTACATATACTGCTCAGCATTAATAACCTAGTCAGTATCTCTGAATATAACATTGTACAGTTATATGGTGTAATAAAGGATTTTAGATTTATTATAATCTTAGTGAAAGTGAGATATCTTGACAGATGATTTCATTTTTAATACCAATAGAATTTTTTTCAATTTAATACAAAAATGAGACTGATTAATCTCCTCTTTGATATTGTTTATATCTAAAAATGTAAATTGTCATCTTTGCAGATAAAACTAATTAAAGCCAGCGCAAAATTCAGAGCATAATTCCAATAATAGAATGCCTCATAATAATTAAAATAATTATTATTTTATATACTGCCTCGTTGGTCGTACTAGTTGCAGGCGGGACTGACGATCGAGAGGCCCTGGGTTCAAATCCCGGGTTGGACACTATTGGATTTTTCTAAATAAGATTTTCTTAGATGGCAATAAACTCACTGCCTATTCTATAGTGGGATATAGATGTGTAGTGAAACTACCCTTGTCTGCCTACCTCTTCAGATTACAAGCATGATGTTACAAATTTTATAATAATTATATTGCATTATCCTTTTACTACAGGTTATCAGTAGTCCCGGATGTAGCACTTCAGATCATCCAACTTGAGGGCATTCCTCATCTTATCAGACTGGTTAGGATGCAGCGAACTAGGCCTCACCTTGAGGACAACCCAGACCAAACCCTGATCCACTGTCTCAAGGCCTTAAGAACGATATATAGGAATTATCCCGAGGCCTTCATAGAACACCAACGAGATGTTGAAGAAATGATCAAACCCCACCTCATGGAGTCTCTCATGCTGTTCTCTGCTAAACAAGAGAGTTATGTTTGAGTAACGGACTCCACTGTTGTCCGTGCACATCCAAAGATATTATGCTTAAACATATTTTTTATTTAGTGGGCCTAAGACTTCAAGAAATTTCTCCTATATTGTTGTAATGGCAATTTGTAGGTGAGTGTTATTGTAAATTTATACCATTGACTTGGGAACGTGTTTTTCTGTATTTTAAGTATGGCTTTAAATTAATTTAAAGTGATAATAAAATTATAGACATGTATAAAGGATCAGTAATTAATTTAATAAAGTGGTACAACTGTTAAACACCATTAATAAGTTGTAGTATGAAAATATGATAATGACAAATGATATTCTAATGAATTTCACGCCATCACTTGTATGGACTAATCATACATCAAATTTTTGTATACGATATTATAAAGCGTAAGTTTTCTAAATACATATGTTTATCAAAGACCCACACATTTTCATAGAGACTCTGTGAAATTTTGTTGTAAATATACCCGTGTAATGTATTTTAAGTTAGTAATAGTCCACTCTCAATATATTGAAATTGATGTTATAGATATGTTAGCGGTTTATTTGTAATCAGAGGCCATAATTAACATATTCGCTAGTCTTAAAGTATCGATAAATCAGTATTTTTATTTAAAAGTGTCTATAGTAATATTACAATTTACAACAAATGCAATACTCTAAGTGTTTGTCGAGTTCTATGTGCTTTTGTGTTTGACAACGAGATTATCTTTTTGCTTTTCTTTAATAATTATATGAACTACTTAAATTAAATTCATAATCATCACGCAACAGTGCTATAATCTATTATTAGTTAATTATTGTTGGTACCACCTCCACATAACTTTATTTTATTAGTCTTGTAAGAGTATATTTAAAATAAGGACTGTATAGAAATGCATACATGTGATGGGTCGGAACATTGTTATCCGTTTATAAAATAAAGCATACAAGTATTTAAAATCATTTTTATTTACAATACCAATTTTGTGTTTCCATTGCAGCTTCCTAAAATTACTGTTTTTATAAATATCACATTGTCAACATTTTTATGTGTATAACAGAAATCTTAGTAACTGAATCTTTCCTATAATTATAATTATTTATTATTTTCATTCATGTTTCTCAAACATATTCATAGCATATATATATATAATTATTTATTAAGTTCATTCATGTTTCTCAAACATATTCATAGCACATATTCATAGCATATATATGATTATTTATTAAGTTCATTCATGTTTCTCAAACATATTCATAGCACAGAATACATAACATTACAGCCCCGTATATAGCAATAGTGGGCAGACTCAATAGCGGGACACAGACTTAACTGCTGAGGCATGGGAGTGCAGTAATTCATTGGCCTCCCCCTTTAGGAATGACAGGCGTGATGTTACGTTTTACATTACAAATCAAATAAAAGGAATTGTTCAAAAATCATTTTAACAATTAGCATACTTTTATTACAATACAATGGAAAAAATATATCACAATGGAAATATTCAAGTCAAAAATATTCAAATATATAAAAAAATAATCAAAATATAGTAAATAACTAACATTACAATCATCTCATTTCAATCTTTACTTTTCTGATGCCTATGTTCAAAAAATCACCTATTATAGTGATAAATATTAATCTATAAGAAATCCTTAATTGTCTCCTTAATTAATTCTGTATAAATATAATATTATTTAAATGTTATTACATTTAGGAGGGACTTATTTCTGCTTAATTAAATCTGTATAAATATAAAATTATTTAAACGTAATACGTGTCCATGAGCAAGTTGGATAAGGTAGATACCTCAGGACTACTAAAATAGTACAGACACACCACCAAGCGATGGTGACAACAATAGCTGACTGAAGTTATGACCACAGTGCCTGCTTTGGTTTAACAATTTTACAATTGTCTAACATTTTTCGAGTGTATTATATCCACTGTTGTCTCGTGGCATGGTCGGAGATCAAAATCGTTTGCACCCAAACAAAACTTCCTTTCGGGTGCTTTGTAAATATCAAGTCCTCTACCTATTTTTATTATCCAACCAGTACTTAACCTGAAAATTACAATACACATGATTAAAACCAACAAATACACAGTTAACACAGTTCTTATTCACCACTGAGTATATTTAACTAAACAAGGTGTTGGTTAACTAACTAGCTTGGTAATTAACTTGGTCATTACCTAGCAATTTAAACAAAAAAATAAGTGTATGTAATCAATTCGTAGGACAGATATGAAACACAAGAAGCACAGTACACAAGCAGCAAGATTCTAGAATAGAAAAAAAACCCTGAATACATTGTACTATCTTGTTGGTTGTGTCTTGTAAGCTAAACTACCGAACAAGACGGCCTGGGTTCGAATCCCGGGTTAAACACTATTGGATTTTTTAACTTAGATTTTCTTATAGTGGCTTAGAGTTTGGATATGTGCCTGATGTATGACTATAAACTCTTCCCCTTATCCATACTGAGACAGACATTACCGGTGAAACATAGGAGTGTATTAAACTCCTCTGTCTCTCTTCGGGGATTAAAGTAGTGGTGTTATGTTATGTGTTATGTTAACACTGTATACTAGTGTGCCTATACTGTATACTTATAAGGAGATATTATTCAAAAGTGATAATCCAATACATAATTTTGCTTTGGTGCAACTTTGTAAGTTAGTAATATCTAATCTTAGCACTTGAGCTAATGCTACATCAGAACAAACTTCCCGAAACCTCTACCATTATCATCAACATTATTAACCTGTCTAAGTCCACAGCTTTGTATAGGCCTGCCTTGAAGAGTTGTGCCCATAACCCCCATGCTGGGCAAGCACACTGGGGATAGCTAAGAATAGCTCACACCACATACACCATGTTTGAATTCATTTTTGTTACAAAATTAGTTGTCAAAACATATTTTGGTTATAAACAAGCAGACCACAATGAGAATAAGGAAACATTGTTTACCTGTTGGTAACATTTCCTGTGACCTGTTCATCACACAGTTCCACTGTATCTACATATTTTCCCCTTACAAATATCTTAAAAATTCATATAATTTGAAATGTTTATACTCTTTTCATCTTTTAAACAATCTTTTCTTATATCTTCTACATTGATGAAAGATAAAAATTAAAAATCTATTAAATATTTTAAGGAATATAATGCTCACGTGATCTGTCTATCGTGCAGAGTGTCCGAGTGTTTAACAACTAATTGTACATTGTACTTAGCAAGATCAATCATCAAGTGTGATAGCAGTTCAGTCTGGTCTCTCTCACTCTTCTTATCCTTAGTTGTAACCAGTTCTATGTATCTAACGTTTGCACATGACTTTACAATCAATTCACACAGCCGTAGAAAGTTGTGACACTGAAAATTGATATTGTTATAATTTAAAAAAGTATATATAAAGTAGTGGTTCGGAGTCTGGATATGTGCCTGATGCATGGTGATAGGTTCACCACCTATTCCATAATGGGATGTAAACGTAACCGGTGACACGTGGGAGTGTTCTGCATTCCTCTGCCTATCTTTTCGGGGATTACAGGTGTGAAGTTACGTTACGTTAAAAAAGTATTTTTGTATAAAGTTTAATTTTTATAATAAATGAAACTATTTAATGAATAAACTCACCTGATGATGGCTTCGTATGTATGGGTCTTCAACTAATATATACTGCACCTCATCATCAAGAAACCTTCCAAACAATGATTTGTAGCTGTGCCCAGTGGAATTATTCTCTATGTTTACTTGTTCATGGAATTTTCCTTCCTCTTTCTGTTTCAATACAAGCCTCTTGATAACTTCAGCCCTATTCATGTATTCTTTTACTTTGTTTCTTAAATAGATTTTGATTGTTTCATCCAGTTCATCTGCATCACAGCAGTACATTGAATAATGCGGGAACATAATAATATAATGATAAAAGACTACTGCGAGATAAGTTCAAGTAATGTTATACGTATTTTGTATGAAGAGAGTGATTTAGGTAGAAGAATCAAGACAAGTCTGTAAAGCGGGATATTCGGCTTTCCTAATACAATGATGTAAAAATAATTATTATGTATTAAAACAAATAGTATAAACTTTAATGACAGCATTAGGCAGATTTAAATTGTTGAAACTGGCCATATCGAATATGTTCTTATTGTGGATTTTTACTTTTAGTCGTTTGTCAAAAGTTGCTAGTGACATATTACTTTATTAAATATGGAACATACCCCTAATCTTATCCATAAGTATCTGAAGTCCTTCTTGATAACAAACAAGAGCTTCTGTATATCGCTTTTTGGTATCCAATTCCACTCCGCGTTTTAAAATATTAATTGCTGCACTTTCTATATTCATTTTGGCTTATGATTTTTAAACTGCAACTAAATACTTATAATATTATAATACGGTTAAAATACCTTAACACAACACAAATTAATTCATCATTCAATTTCATTGACATAATAATAAACACTTTTTAAGAAATAATCACACAGCACACACACGATTCATTTTACGGAACCACAATGTAAATATTTTACAAATAAATATAAGTTACGTTATCTAGTGTAATTACCGTTTAATTGGAGATTCTTTACTCAAATATCAGAAGAAAAAAGCCCGTTATTAAATTAGGTAATCTTAAAGCTCGTAGACAGAAATAAAAGAAATCTCTTTATTTACTGTACTAGTCTAGTACTATCCTACTATCGCTTGTAAGTTGTACATGGCGTACGAAGCTAATTTCTTTATGGTTGGTAGTTTCCATAAGTAGGTTTGAACTTGGTTCCGTTTTACACATCGCATTACTGAAGTAGTGGAACCATAGACTATAACCAGTATCGTGTGCTTAAAACACAATATTTCACTGCGCGACTACCTATCGAGAGGTCGTCGGTTCAAATACCGAGTAGAACACTATCTGATTTTTTAACTTGATTTTTTTGTAGACATGTTTGTTTTATGCAGTTAGTATTTCACTACTTTTCGTAGCAGTGAGGTGGCTAGTTAACTGCTAGTGGTGTACATCTATCCGTAGATATGTACTTATAATTATGAAAGTCGTCATGGATGCATTGTTACTCACCCAAAATAAATTGATAAAAAAAACTTTCTTATAAGAATTGATTCATAGTAATATCGAATGTCGCATATTGTGTTACTTTTGTGTTATAATTGATAATTTTGATGGCCTTAATCTCGTTCTCTTTCTATAGACGAGACAATTTTTTATTGGCTCGCCTAATCTACTAATAAATACCTGGTCTCTGTGGAAACGTTACTAATGACGTCACGACTTACACTCACGTGGAGTTCACGTCGACCATTTCAAGACAGAGCGCGATGGCGCTCTTTGGGGGAGGCCTATGTCCAGCAGTGGACTGAGATAGGCTGATGATGATGATGATGATTTCAAGACGTGGGTCGTAGTGAGGGTTGCGAGTATTGGGGGGATTTCAAAACAATAAATATGTCAATACTTAATATATCAATGACAAAGTATGATTTATTTGATTATAATTTATTAGATACTCCACTGATGTTAATTAATATATAAAATTAAATTATACTCTTTTTTCAATATACATCAATTTACTGTTAAGGTTTACATATTGTAACATAATCCCTTTAAGTTCTTGCTATATTTTTTCTAGCTCGTCATTTTGTTATTATACTTCAACGCTCCAATCCCAAACGCCCCATAATGCATTCTTCTATTCCACAGATTCCACTTGGGTTTACGATTTCAACGCTCGTGCCTTAGTGGAACGGTAAAATCTGTGGTCGTGACCGTGATCGTGGTGAAATTCGAGAATACTTAGTGGAACGCACCCGAGAATGCACATTCTACAATTACATTGTTTTGAAAGTGAAAACAGTCACATGTAGCTTTTAAATTATGAAGTTCTAATCTAATGTAATCTGTACCAATTATGTTGTTAGAAAAACATGGTTTATTAATAAAAGTTATCATTTGAGTTACAATTAACATGTCCCATCAATTAGGCAGAGTGGTGTCTGAAGTACTTCACCGGTATTTCGGCGAAATTGTTCAGAAAGTCGGGGATGATTTGTTCACATACGGCGCTAAGCCGATAGGCATGATCGTGAAAAGTACCGAACTGCCGCGCTCGCAGGTATAGTGATGTATTATTGTCTCGCTCCTCAAGGGTCGTGTATAAATACTATAACCACAAATTCTCCACCAGTAAAGTAGTGAAGGCTGGGCTTTGGCTTTTTGTCTTTAAAGCTTGTTTCATATATTTGTTGTGAATTATTCTCCTATTGTTCTAGGTAATAGAAAGTCTAAGATCACTGATCAAGTATGATTTAGCAACATTTGAGCCATCTCAGAATGACGTTACAGCTGATTACAAGCTAAATCCGGACAATGTACTGCTTCTCATCAGGTATCCAAGGTAAGTGGACAGTAGAACGTAGTTTATTGCACACTTAAACACAGAAAAATATATTTTATTTAAAACACAAAAGTGAGTCCTGGGCAGCCTTATCAATAAACTGCTCATTTCTTCGCATCAAAAGAAATCTAGTGAAAACTTCTTGACAATTCAGGCTTCTTAAATAATTGTATGTAACATCACACCTGTTATCCCGAAGAGGCAGGCAGAGGAGTGTAGTACACTCCCACATTTCACCAGTTATGTTTACGTCCCACTATGGAATAGGTGGTGAGCCTATTGACATGCACCGGGCACAAATTTAATAGCAAGTGATATTTAAATTTAAAACGCACATTTTAAGAGGTGTGCGCTAGGAATTGAACCCGGTCTCCTGGAGTGAGAGGTCGAATTTCGAACCACTAGGCTAAACCACCTTAAGTAATTGCACATAAATTTAATTTATATCCATGTCTAGATCAGTAAGAATACTTTTCTCGACCGCTTATCGGAACACAGGGTGTCTTAATCAGATCACAGTATGCTATTGTCTGTTTAGATAAATGCCCTAGCTGCTTATGGGCAGCTGCATAGGGGGCAGGATATGTCGTGCTCTGCGATCCACAACCCACATGCCCAACACAGGGATTATGGGCATAACCCCTCAGGGGAGGCTTCTAACCTTTGGCTGCCATAAGCTGATATGCTGATAATAATATTTAATTTTCTTTTAAGGGTAAAATAAAAGTATTTCTTTAAACACATAAAACATAAGTTGATTACATAAATGTTAATTCTTTTTGGGGTGTATAAGTAACAGCAGATTTGCAGTGGAATAATTATGCTTTTAGAATGAGGCTATCCTTAACGATACGTGAAATAATATTCTTTACATTACTATGACTATCTTGGAGGATTATCAGAGAGATTGTCATTTTCCATAAGGTCCATGTTAAAACATTACTTCTGAGGTAATTCAGAAGATCAGATAGTTAAAGTATTCATCATTCGATAACAGGAATATATTGGGAATGTTTACAGTCAAACTTGAATGCAAACAGGAAAATAAGTTGATTCTACAATCAATGTCCGAAGCTTGAAATTTTTAATGGCACATGTGTTGAATATTGCTGCAATCTGCTATGTCTGATTCCCATTGATCATTTCAGGTATTTACTTGAGATTAAAACGAAATATGGCTGTGTTGCTGAGCTAATTGTTGAGGAGTTGCTACAGCAGGCAATGTGCACTGCCACAACACTTCTCATCACAATTGCCAACAAATATAAAAATGACAAGGTAAGACAAATTAAAGAGTTAGGCAGAAGAGTGTAGTACACAATTAAGACAAATTTCACTATAAGTTACTATGAAAGGTTCACTATAAATTCATTCACTATAAATCACTGTTTCTACATATAACAACAGCCTTGTTACTTGAGGGGTTGCAAGCGCAAGTTCTGATCGAGAGCTCCTGGAGTCAAATACTGGGTTATCCAACCCATAGTAATAAATAGTAATGCACTATTGGATGCTATTAATTTATTATTTTCTAATTGCTACTAGAAAATCTGTATCGCTTTTTCTAGTTGTTGCTCAAATTCTGAATTTGCACTCCTTATGTGATAATAGGCTCACCCCCTCTTCCATGGTGGGATGTAAATGGCGAAATGGTGTACTACACTCCTATATCTGTCTCTTCGGGGAGTACAAGTGTGATATTACGTTTTTGTTGTATATATAACATTTCTGCCCTATTGTTAGCCAATTCTAGTCTTTGTCATACACTCTTTGTGTGGGCAAAGCATATTGCCTGATATAAGTTCAGTTCATGTAATATTTATATTGTTTTGTGTTTCAGGAGAGAAATATAACAATAATAAGTCTGAAAGATACATTCATAAGTCTAGTGACTGCCGGCTACATCCAGCAGGCACCCGTAGCCGAGATGAAGGATGGCAGCGAGGTGCCCGCGCTGGTTCCAGTGGCGACTGTTGTGCCAGATCTAGACTCCAGGGTGCTCATGCAGGCTATGAGCACCGGAGACGACAGCAATGATAGTATGTTGACAAATTTGGAACTCGGTGAGGTGGAATGATGGTGAGGAGTAGATCTGATTTTCGGAGGTAGAGATGTTAACAAAGAAATTGTATGTATTCAAAGTCATGGTAGTATGCTGCTTGTGTCCCCAAAGAAAATATACTGAGTCGGGTATTGTGTATGTTTATAGATCATTTAAGATCAGCACTCACAAGACATATAGTGCTTATGCAACATGTATGTTAATATCTGTTATAATACTTATAATGATATATGCTACAAAGTAAATTTAAATTAAATGGGATTTTACTGGACATACCCCACTTAAACCTTCACTAACCTTCAAGAGAGGTTTAAATTTCATAATTAATAATATTCTTGATTTTACCTTATTTCAGAAGTGTATTGGAAAGTCAATTTTGACAGATTTCACCAGGACTTCAGAGACGAAATAATGATTAAAGCTGTAACAAGACGAATAGATGAAAATGGTAGGTTTCAAGGTACTCCTTACAATTTTGTCTGATAGAATAATTATTCCCGGTTACCTCATATAGTAATTCTTCAAATGCTTTGTTCCAATTTCAAAAGTATGGTAGACACAGAGAAAGGTGTAGGATGTGGAAAATGAAAGTTCATAATGAAAAAACATACACTAAGAAAAATATGACTTGAGAAATGACATGTTTAAATCTGAAGTATACATTTGTTCCAGCTGGTGAGTTGATGCGCCAGCTGTTACAGCAGATGTATCTGTCTTCATCTGCGTGGGATGCGGAATCAGCTCCAGCTTCAGCCACAGAATTGAAGGATGCTGCGAGGCTGGCGGCAGACAAGCCCTTGCTCCATCAGTATATAGACCAGTATCTTAAGGTTTTGGGTTAGTGGAGTTTGAAATTTTATTTAAGCAGCTTTAAAACTAAACAATGTATTTACAAAGTATAACCATGTTATTTCTAAAAATAGTTATATATGGTATATAATCTGTTAAGGGTCCTACAGTAGGCGACCTTTGTTTAGGCGACGTGATCACTGTAAAAGGACGAACGACCTAAGAGCGAGACCATCGATGAACTTATTCCCCTAGTGCACCTAAAGAGCCCTCTTTTGAACTACGTCGTTTGCGAATTACCCAAGACTATATTCCATGATAGCTATTTAGGTATTTTTTTATCCTGCTTTAATCTTATTAACATAAATTTAGATACCCCTATCCAGTACGAAGTGTCGCAAAAGCTCCGCCAAATTCCAAATATAACGTGTGGTCGGGAATTTGGATTTTTTTTTTGGTTGCAGAGGAGAACGGTGCGGGGTTCGTGCGCCGGCGAGGGGACGCCATGGGCGGCCAGTACGTGGTGCGCCTCCGGCACGCCGCCGCGCAGCTGCTGGAGGCTGTGCTGGACCACGCCGTCGCCGAGCGTCTAGGATCCGAAGCTGCCAGGATATTCAGGTACGTGAGGACTGCGGTTAGTGGAGTAAGTGAGCAACGCTTGACGCTCATTGCTTGGACTATAATTCCTGTTTCGAAAGTATCGCACACACATGTAAATTAATTTTAATGTTAAAGGGTGATACGCGCCAAGAAGTACATAGAAGAAGAGAATATACAAAAACATGCCATGTTGGCGAACAAGGTGTGCAAGGAGCTCACGTACAAATTGGTAGAAGAACATTTTATTAGTGTACAGGTAACTGCGTTTTTTAAGATTTTCATTTTATATGTCTGTATGCGTGCATAATGTAATTTTCTTACAATAGTTGGATCAAAACTCTTCCAAAAGTAGGATATTATTACAAGTATTTTTACTAATATGTGTCCAATTTGCCCACGTGTGTGATATGTTTCAAGTTTCGTGCGTGATTTCCAGCCAATGAGAAAGGCTGCGTCGGCCGGCGGCATGGCGAAGGCGGTGTACTTGTACCACGTTAATATTAAGGAGGTATGTTTTTAAAATAATAGTAGTTGTTCTGTAGAAATAATCTGCAACAAAATTGATGTGTTTGTTATAAATTGATAATTAATTTTTAATAACAAAATATGATACTACTAACGCCATCTATTGTACGTGACGGTAAACTGTGTTCTATCATTTTTGGTTTAATAAATATGGCTGTCTATAGCAAGAAGGAAAAATTGTAACGAGTTTTATTCGTTTTATGTTAGCTCTGTACATACGTATGTCTGTGATTGGTTGTGCACTGTGATCTGCCGGTGGTTGCAATCGGCGCAAGGCCGGTTGCAGCCGCCGGGGCGCGGCAGTGAGCGCGCGGGCTGGCAGGCGGCGCACGCGGCGGCCGAGCTGTGCGCGCGCGCGCTGCGCGGCGCGGCGGCGCGCGGGGCGCGGGCGCGCGGCGCGGCGGCGCGGCTGCTGGACAAGCAGCGGCGCGTGCGCACCATCGTGCACGGCATGCGGCTGCGCGGCGAGCCGCAGCGCAACATCGACGACGTGAGCCGCGCCGCCGTGCGACGCTACTTTCTATATTGTGTGTGATGAACCGCCCGAGGCGGGTCGCGCCACTCGACCAGAGAACACCAGAGAACGATTGAGGTAGCACCTAAACGTTCTCCTTGTGTATTGTTTGGTTAAAAAGAGAAACCTTAAGTAGCAGCATTAAGGTACACCATGAGAATTTAATGTTTAAAATCAACATTTACAGGTAGAAGAGACGCTGACTCCCCCTGAGATTGCTCTCCTGCAGGACGTCGAGAAGAAACTGAAGCAGCTCAGTATGGCGGAGCTGGAGCTGGACAAGACATTGTTTATCATCAATTGGTACTTCATGTATCCACATTAACATGTACACATGATTTTTGGCTTTTTTATGTTAAGCAACACCATATGGTTCACGTAGTGCACAATGGTCACCGAGGACCATAGATCTGATCATCAGTAGAATTTCCAAGTGAGAAGTTTTGAATGATATTTTCTTCTGTGCTTTATAGAGATTAAGCTGTTGGCTTGAAGTGAACCTGACTCACTACAGGTTACATTAAAATTTTGGATATCAATTTACTTTTCGTCTCCGAGTAACTCGAGAGTTGATCAGAGTTTTATATGTCTGTTCGAAGTTTTTTGTTTGTTCATTGAAAGTGTTAATTACAGGAATTAAAAAAAAAATCATTTTTGTGATAAATTCCTATACTGGTTATTCTACCCTATTTCAAGGCCTGCTCCAGAGAGTCTCCTGCATTAGATAGAGATATAGGTGTCATATTTTCTGACAAGGATGGGGCTTTGTCCGAAAAAAAAATACGAGCAAGATAAATGTGTCAGAGAGAGCAAAGATAAAAGGTACACTCGTGTAAATAGGGTTTGTTTTCAAAACATACCTGTCTATATGATCTGATCGAAACGGGAGCTGGATATCCATACCCTGTCATAACCTCACGGGGATTGTAAGATCGTAGCTTTGATAGCAGAGATCCATACTAAACACAATCATAGGCCTTTGTAATTTTGATGTTGCAGCTTTCAGTCTTCATCTAGTTATAAAGCTTTTTCTATACAAGCGTGCTCCATTTTAAGGCGCCTCCGAGCTCCCTATCAGGCGTGATGGGGCCAAGAATTAGTCTATAATGTAATAAAAAATCTAGCACCGCAGTAATCAGGTTTAGGTACTAATTTTTGTTTCAACGAAAATTAGAACTTGAGAGAGAGATAGAGGCTATTTATAAAGCTATTAAACTTCCTTGGAACTTGTTTTTGAGGTTAACACGTTGATTGCCATGACGGTCACTGCTGACCGACATCGAACTTTCCCTGTAGGCCAAGCAAAAATTATAGTTCCATCCAAATTTA
>DWTO01000603.1:0-19945 GCA_018244755.1 Jemadia pseudognetus | reverse complement strand
GATGTAAAATTTCAAATTGTACAGTTCACTTATATAACTTATACATATAAAATACGCATATACTTGCATACACATACACGCACGTTCATATACGCACACACATAAACACATGTATATGTGTATAGAGTTTATTTAGATATACAGGAATAGATTTATTTAGACATATAGATATACATAATATACAAGGTATATTAGATTGTCAAATATTTGCCAGTTCCATTTTCAGTATAAAATAGGGCTCGTTACTAATCAATCAGAGCTGGGATACAAATTCTCAGCCATTATCATCACGTAAGTGTACCATGTCTTGTAACAGCGTGTTTGCGGAGTGAAGGACGATATCTTACATACGTATTCCGAATATTACGCCTCTTAAACAGTTCCACGTCAGAGAATCGTAAGCATAAAATTCATAGTCGTGTTGCTAAGGAACAAACAGGTAACTTTATATTCAATATTCCCGAGTGTCATGTTTAAAATATAACCTTGGAATACAAGACTCTTAAGAATCAACCCGCACAAGAATCGACACACACAGCCGTCGGGCTGTATGTATCTAAACGTAACATCACGTATGTGTAATCTACGAAGATATAAGCAGAAGAGTGCAGCATACTCCCATGTTTCATCAGTTAGGTTCACGTCCCACTATGGAAAAGGTGGAGGGCTTATTGCCACATACAGGGCACATTTTCCGACTCCGAGCTGTTACTAGACAATCTTAGTTAGAAAAATCCTGTAGTGCCCGACCCGGGACTTAAACCCAAGACCTCCTGTACAGCAGTCGGGCCTACGACCAACACGATAGCCAAGGCAGTCAAGTTTTATAACCACTTGTACTTCTAAATCTGATATAATTCTGATGGGAGGAGTGAAAGGGCTACAAGTACTGCTGCTATTTTTCATCAATGTTATCAGTAGGTGAAACGTGAGGCTACATTGCTTCGTCTACCTCTCCGGGGATTACAGGCGTGATGTTACGTTTTACGTTTAATATTGTTATACTGTTTTATTGACCAGTTCTGTTTAGACTGATGTATATATCTAATATTTCATCCGGAATGTTAACTACCAATTGAACATGCTTCTGTCGTATTCTGAAAGCTAAACAAAAGCTATTTGATAATGAGGAACGAACAACAGAACAAAACAGCCATTCTATCGTCCTAAAGAATTTGTTATATATTAAGTCGCGAGCTCCTAAAATATCCTCAGATAAATAATGCAAAGAACTCATCGTCACTGGAGTGTATATTAATTAAGGTGATGTCTATTTTAATATTTTAACAAAGTTTTCGTTCTCTGTCACACAGATTTTAAAGTAAATGTCGTTGTTGGAAAAACGAACTTACATTTGGAAACCTTTTGAATTATAATGATTCGCCTGAGCCAAGTAAGTCTCTACCTCCATGAAAATAATGTACGTAGGTATTTTTTAGTATAATGAGAGATTTTAGTACGGGACGATTCGTGCTTCACATTAAAAGCTTTCAATTAATATTAACAGTACGTGAATATATATAAGATATCAACAAAAGCGAAGCTTTAGATTACATTTTTAAGTTTGTCGATAAATACGCTAATACGAACTTTACGTTACTTCTATTCGTACATTCGACTTATACACCATTAGTTTAAATGATAGAGGTTTCTTTACTTTAACACAAATATTTAAAAAAAGTTTGTAATATAGGCGAATTACAATTTACACAATACATGTTGGAGACTTTATGATTTATTCTAAAAGTAAACGTTTGCTCTAAGGTGGATGTAATTTAGACAGGTGCGTGTTTAACTAGTTTTGTTAGTTCCATATTACTAAAACGTTTCCAGAATTGAAGCGAAAATTTTCCAATATGTTATTATAAAAGATATCAATCAAGTTTTTGACAAGGCAATGGACATAGCTTCAATCTATGTGTACTGGAACAAGATGTCCTGCTCGGTTTATAGCGGAATAGCTATAATATTTTAGTTATAAGTTATATTGAGGATTTGTTATAATACTCATATATATTTTAGAACAATATTTGTTATAAGTGATTCTATGATAACAAAATATAAAAACACAAATGTATCCACCAGCCCCTTTTAACAACCTGCCACGCAATATAAAAATGATGATCACAATGTTAATGTTTTGTGGCATATTGTTTTAATATTATCGAACCATGATCTAACATGTTCTTATAATACGCAAATAAAAGCACTCGAAGTAAATAATAACATTTTGCGAGGAAATTGTAAAAGCATGCTGACAAAGATAGAGGACAGTTTACTTGTGGAAAAGCCAGCACTCATTACCAATTACGAGTACAGCAAAACATCTCAAATCTTACCAATATTTAATACAACAGTTGAAGACCACCAGTTATTATCAACTCTTAGTATATATGTAAATGTAGCAAAGTAAATATCAAGCTGATAGACGGCAAGACGCTCGCGCGTAACATGGGGTATAAAAATGCAACCAATCTATTTACACGAAGAAATATAATTATTAACTAGTTATATTAAATGAGCAGGCTCCGGTCCCTAGACACGGAGCTAATTGCATCAATCGATGCTTACCTGCAACTTCCGAGGCATGAGAGTGCTTCCTCATTGTTCCAACCCGTGTTAGCTTACTTAAGAGATGCTAACTATATGTCTTAGACAGCTTTCTTGCGTCAATGCGTCACAAGAGCTTTTAAGATCTATTCCTATTGAAGCCTCCGAAGCGTACAAAGTGGAGTATTTACATTTTTATTGTAAAAAATTAAACGATCCTTGTCAATAACAAAAAGTAACAAAATAAACTCTTTACATTTCGCTACCGCGCTTGTTCGCGCTCGCTTCCTGGTACCTAGGGCGAGATTCCGTATTTACCCTGATTCCATATTTTAAGTATAAACCAAACACTTACTTCTCTAATACATAAAAACCAAATTTAAAAACCAAAGTTAAGAAGAAGTTACGTAACATCATATATGATGGTGAAATTAGTGTGAGAACGTAAGATATTAATTTATTACGCAACGTCACGCCTGTAATTCCGGTACGTTTCACCAGTTACGTTTACGGCCGTCTATGGAATAGTTGGTTAGTATTTTGCCGTACACCAGGCTCATATACTGACTGCGAGGCACTTTTTAAAAACCTAAGTTAAGAAAATTAAATAGTGCCCGATCCAGGATGTGAAGCCAAGACCTCTCGATTCCTCTCGATCCTCTCGACCAACAAGACGGACATCAATATGATAATTGAATTGCAACTTTTGGTCTAATAAAATACTTAAATCTCGTACAAATTGGTTTACAAATTCAATACTTTATTAGTAATCATAATAATCTTGATAAGAAACATGTCGTGACGCAAACCTAATACTTGATTAAATCAAAAGTTCGATAGGTTTCCCCGGTTTCCCGTGCTACTGCCGCTAGTCATTACCGAGGAAGTGTTTCAAGCTTCACTTAATATAACGTATCTGTGGTGTTATCCATATCGTATTCTAACAATCATCGAAAAATATTTCAACAAAGAACTTTATGACGTAATTTACATAATAATCGTATTTAACTTATTTCTCACTTCTCTCTATTTCACACTCAAAATTCCTTAGTTATATACCTTCAAATATTCAGATCTCCCTTAATATGTATATTTAATTATAACAAGTTATAACATTGACGAAACTCTTAATCAAAACATTTCGGAGCTAGCCCCCTATGCAAGTCTTCAAATTTGCGTATTTGTTACGTATTTCACAATAAACACTGCCTGATTATTTTCAGTTTTCTTATGTTGCGTTCTGTTTAATTATGTTGTACCAGCGTGGGGATTATGTTTCACTGTTGGACATTTTTGTTGGGTCTTTTTTCAGAATCCGTCGTCATCAACATCATCATCATCAGCCTATTGGACTCAACTGCTAGACCTCACCTGCCTTACGACTGTCGTCCGAGCGCACTGGCCAATGCTCCACGAGACATGGGAATACTTGCGAAACATCCTATATTTAAAAATAGTTGGATGTGTTTATTGTAGATTAAAAGAAAAAATTAGTTACTTCAGTTCAGTTACAGAGGGTTTTATTATTAATCAAATATAATCACACAATTTGAAGAAAATTGAAAACTGGAGAAAAGTCCAATTTACGCTGATGTTTTAACAGTTATGAGTTGTTTAATACATGTAATCAATATGTGATATTGTCATGCATGTCTGTATTGAGAAAAAGATGTCTTTGAAAAATCATTGAGCTTATAAATAGATACTATTTCGGAATGCACATGTGACGAGCCTACGACAAGACTTTAGTACATTGTCCTTGTCACTTGCAATTCGCGTTATATGTAATCTGTGGTTAGTATAATATTTGTTACAGTCTATATAAATAAAATAGTAGAGGTCTACCAATGTGCGCGCATTATTGAAAACTACTGGATAGCTTTCAATTAGAGAAGTTTAATTTCTCTTTCACACTTGACCCTCGAATATGAAAAATATTAGGATATCTTCTTTTAATATAATTTTATTTAAATTTTAAGAAACAACGATTTTCAGCCATATACCTACAAACGTCGCCAGTGCTCGCGTTTCTCACTTATATAATGTACGTTACACACTTTAGCCACAAACAGTGAAACGAATTAACTAATTGTATTGGTAGGAGAGCGACGTAGAGACAATTCATACTACTTGTAAAGCGGCTGTGTTAGATATTTTTAATTAAGTCTCATGGTTCCTTACAAGTTCGCGTTTATTTAAAGAGTGATAAAGTTAGTTGCTTTACACCCAGTTTAATTCATTACATTTACGTATTATGTACGTACTTGTGTATATTGTGAACCGTATTTAAGTAAGCGAAAGTTGTTGACATACGTGGATGCACAGGTCTCGGTGCCTGAATTATTAAAGACGAATAAAAAGGGGCTCGGGAATGGGTTCGAAGCTGTTGTGGTTCCGCACCCGAGAAAACTCATACATACACGAAACTTATTTGTATATTACTGTAGGTAATTTTGACCTAAGCGTTTAAATATTTAATAGAATATACTTCGACTTTAGTAATGTTGTACGATTTTAGTCAATGTTAGGATACTTAAGCTCGTATCTGACACAGTATTATGAGTTTATTAATGTTCCTTGGGTATTGGCGTAAACTTATATGCTAGTGAAAATGAGTTTGCTTTGCTCTTTATAATGCTAATTTGGATGAAGGAAACAAGCGATTATTACGCGGAGAACACGAATGTCGAATTTCGAATTTCGATCTTCGAATTTAAAATTTACATGTAAATTACAAACAAGAGTCACTAATAGTATATGTAAAATTGTGACTTAAATACAATTGACTAAGGCTGCCGGTTACAACTGGCAGCCTTTATCAAGAGAAATTCGCCCATTCCGCTACCTGTCACAAATTATCTGGTTTAATGTTATATTACATCTGTGGTCATATTTATGAACTAATCGAATGCATTTACGTTGATCAATTGAACATGTTGTGAACGGATTTTTGTTCTGAAACACAGAGGGGGTTTCTTAAACCAACACACACACATCCTGAAAAAGGGGGTATGAATTTTTGGCCGTTACCAATTCACATTTGTAACACTGAAGAGCAAGATTCGAGGGATAATGAATCACAAATTTTAAGTAGGAGTTTTATTCAGCGCCTTCAGTGTACGTTTCATTAATATTTTTTTACCTTTACATACAAGGTACTTACTTACGACTAAGCTGCAGCTTTCCTTACCGCTCTTTAAAACATATACGCTAACATCTTGACCTATTAAGCAAAGTTTAACATTGGTTAAGTACTATTACACTCATTCATTTTGTAGTACGTTTTATATTAAAATGTGTATAGGATGTTATACATAATTATATTTATCAAAATAAAATATTTCGGTAAAACGAAGCACTGAAGAAACTTGTTGCGGTATTTATTGTAATATAATTAAAACGTAACATCACGCCTGTAATCCCCGAAAAGGTAGTCACAGAAATGTATTACAGTCGAACAATTCACAAGTTACGTTTACATCCTACTATGGAATAGGTGGTGTGCCTATTGGCATGCATTGGGTACATTTCCAAATTCCGAGCCACTACTAAAAAATCTAAATTAGAAAAATCTAGTAGTGTCCGACTCGGGATTAAAATCCAGGACCTCCCGATCGGCAGTCCCGCATGCAAGCAAAACGACCAACGATAAATAGTCGAAGTAATAAATCAAAATATAAAAAATTAACGAGGAAAACCGTAATTACATAATTAGTTCCATTCGTTAGAAGTCACTTGAACAAATAGAGCTCGGAAACATTCAGTTAGGCTTATTACGTACAGTGCTCGGTGGAAAAAGTACGCTCAAAATTAAATGCTGCAATTATATTTCTTTTTCTGCAACTTTGTTATTTTAAGAAAAACTAAAAACACCGTGGTAAACATTAAAATATATGCACTACTTTCTCACCACTAGTTTCATTCGCGATTCCTATTGCATAGCCGATTCCTATATTCCTATTCATATTTCTATTATTTCTAGCGTATGCGATATCCCAAATGAATACGATTCACTCAAGTATTATTAAATACATAAAGTGAACCACCTGTCTTCGCTAACATATATTTCGTTGGCTGTTAGAATACAGTGTTCATAATATTTTGCACAAACATTGGAAACTTGTTACACTGGCTGGAGCATAAAAGACTTCCTCGGTTATGGCTACGGGCAGTAACACGTGAAGCCTACGTGAAGTTGACTTGATTCAGTGTTAGGTTCGCATCAAACTGGTTACATCATTAGAAATTTTAAGTTTTGTACTTGTGTAAGAAATTTGAATGAAAGTGTTAGTGTTAAAAATATAAGGAACAAATACATAAAACAATACATCATATAGGTACACCAAAAATTCGCTCTTACGTATATATGCCACTCACTCGTTTGTCGAGTGGTTTTTTATATAAAGAACACTTATTTATACAGGTAACATTCACCAATTCTCTTACGACCGTCGTGGCACAATGACAGCGATCCCGGATTCTATTCGATAGATTGATGGTTTATGTCCATCAGGAGGAATCTTATCAATAAAATCAATTGGTTTTTACTCCCAAATTTAATTTTCTATTCCCATTGACCCTGTAGTCACCAAAAGCATTGCTTCAAATTATAATAAAAAGCTGGGCGTCCTGAACAGAGCGAAACTATACTTTACTGCCGAGCAATTACTAATGCTTAAAAAGTACAAGTAAGGCCCCACATGGAGTACTGTTCCCGTTTCTGGGCCGGAGTGCCGCAATACCAACTTGCTCCACTTGACTCCGTGCAAAAACGTGCAATATAAATAGTCAATAACGCTAGGATTACTGAAAAGCTTGAGGACTTAAGGCTGCGGAGGGACCTGGGTTCCCTCTGCGTATTCTACCGACTTTATAGTGTTGAGTGCTCCGAAGAATTGTTCGAATTGGTACTTGTATCACTTTTCCTTCATCGCACCACCCGCCGAAGATTGAGGTTCACATCAGCTGGACCGGTAGCGGTCCTCCACGGTTCGGTTTGCGAGCACGTTTTTACGGCGTACGTGCAAGATGTGGAATGAGCTTCGATCCGAGGCTTTGCCGGAGCGCTATGACATGGGGTTCTTCAAGAATACCGCAAAGAAAGCTCTCCATCAAAGCCGGCAACGCATTGGCCACTCTTCGGGTATTGCAAATGTCCATTGGCGACGATGACCACTTACCATCAGGTGACTCCTCTGCCTGTTTGTCAGGCTAAATTATAAAAAATGATAAAAGGAACGTCTGGCTGACGGTAACTACTAAAAATTAGTACATAATGTAAATGCAATGCGGCCACTCCTATTCAGTTGGGGACAACATAGGGAAATAGTGATAATGAGAATTATAATCATGAATGTAAAACAGACAAAGATAATTATATACCCATACAATAAACTGTATATCCGTTTATTCTGTAATTTAAAACACTTACAGTGAGAACACTAATTATTACTAAGTTACTGCGATTACTAAGTTAAGATAGAAATCTTAACTTAGTAATCCGGCTTGTGGTATTCAACTTCCCAAGGAAACTATAACAGGGTAAATTCGCTGCTCTTCCAATATCATTCCGTTATTAGATGCCGAATATAACGCACATCAATATTTATTACATTAACATAAAATTAAGGTACAATACGTGTATGATGTAGTAATATGGTATAGCGGTGAATGGACTTTTCCTAGGCGTGCGTGGTGCATACATCTTAGTTCCTAGGCGTGCGTGGTGCATACATCTTAGAGGGAATAAAATGTTACTTGCTTCTGTACTTGCTACTCAATCAGCCGAAATCGCCTAATCTTTAGAACGCTAGCCTGACACATACTAAAACGATATCGATTAATATTCCTTGACTTGACTGCCTCGTTGGTCGTGTTGGTTGCAAGCGCGACTGCCGATCGGGAAACCCTAGGTTCAAATCCTGGGTCGGCAGTACTGGATGTTTCTAATTTAGATATTCTAGTGGACGCTCGGAGGACGGGATGTAGCCATAGTGGGACGTAAACGTAACTGGTGAAAAGTGCGATTGTATTACATTCCTCTGCCTACCTCTTCAGGAATTATAGGCGTGATGTTACGCTATATATTCGAACCAGATACAACGCTGTTTTAATATGTCACTGCCGCGTAGGTGATGCCCTGAAAACCCGGTGCAAGGGGCAGCACGATTTGAATCAGTTTTGAAATCTATACAACAAAGAGCATATTGCATCTCGAGAATGGCGATAAGACAGATAAGATTAAATGCAGTGGCATACAATGAAGGGATCAAAGGTATGAATAGAAATGCACTGGCATGTAAATTTTGCATAACAATGATCACAGAGCAAAACAGAAAGATAAAAATCTAATTTTAATACCAATTTAAACTTTGCAACATTGTCAACATAAGATGATCTCTTTAACATTGATAAATTCTTATGTCTTTTTCAATAAACATAATTCTCATATGTAGATAGATCAGAGGTGAAACAACTAAAAGGGGCACTTTCGGCCCTGTTTAGACTAGACATGGTACCACGTCATGCGCTCAAATGAAAAGCTGGAATTAGAGGTACAAACGTTTATCTGAATCTATTTTTGCGATTAGATGACTGTACGATGTGATTGTCTCTATACAGCTATTATGAGTCATATTCACGAATGTTCCAATCACCTGGGCCTATTAAATAAGTGTATACAAAACTGTTACAGAAAGTAGGACATGTTTATAACTGTTTTGCAACTAACATATGGGTATTATTGCAGTAACTACTGTTATTTGTCTTACGAGTATTTCGTATGCAATTCACGTAATCAAAAACAAAATTTCAGCCTTCATGTCCTTCTATGTTATAAATATATATACTCGTGAAATAAATTATAGAACAGTCAAGTTCAAAATCCTTTATTGATAATAATGGTAGCTGGCATCGGAACGCACGCTAATAGCAGTCGTAGTTACGTTTTTACGGTTTCACAAATCACGCCATGGCGTGCACGTTCGTACATCACTCTTTGCATAACGTCACCTTTTATTCTATTATTCCTCTTCATACATCCGTTCTCAAAAACATACGAGTACATACGTTACGTATGTACGTGCGATCCATTAACTTAAAATATTTTACGTAAAATATGTAATATGTACTATCTAATTACGCTAACGCAGGAAGTTTTTAACAGGAAATGTATTAGTTTTGAGAGGTATAAGATTCCCGGGACGGATGGTATTTCTAACTTGCGAATTTTCTAACTTAGATTTTTAGTTGAAGTTCGTAGTAGCAGCTCTGAGTCTGGATTTGTGCCCGATGTGTGGCATTAGTCTATAGGTATAGGCCAACTTTCACGGTAGGACGTAACCGTAACTGGTGAAACGTGTAAATGTACCACACTCGTCCGCTAGTCCCTTTAGGTATTCCACGCTTGATGTTACGTTTGTTCCATAAAAATTAACAAGTGATAAGCATACCAGACTCTTAGGTGCTAATGAAATAAAATAATTTATAAAACATAATACCTGCCAAAATAATTATTATCAATAAATTTATCCTCGCAGAATACAGTTAATGTTTTTATTTGTAACTGGATTACATGAATTGAACTAACACTATTACTATAATACTAATATATTGCAACATATATTTATGTGGAATATATTGCGTAATACGATAAAAACGATACAACAAGCCTATTATCCCCGAAGAGGTAGGCAGAAAAGTGTAGTACACTCCCACGTTGCACCAGTTACGTTTACGTCCCACTATGGAATAGGTGGTGAGTATGGAATTATGGAATAGGATAAAAATTTATTAAATATTTGCTCTCAGTAGTCCGAGAGTCACCAAAGTTCCAGTATTACGTATGTATCGTATGCTACGTATGTACGCTGTATGTATAGATGTATCGGCGTTTCTTAATTATAACAAACAATATTGTTTCCCATCCAATATTTATTTTAAAATTATTCGCTATAAAATATTTACCATTCGGTGTTTGAAATAAATACCGCGTCGTAAAACTGTACGGCCATAACTAAGTATGAAATAATATTACTTGACGTTGCTCTCAATGGAATATTAAATTTCAAAACCTCTTCTTGTAGGCATCCTATTTTCCAAATGGATGCTTTCAAATATAAGCCATAACAATATGATATGAAAAGAAAACCAACAGCATCACATTCGCGTTTGTTTGTATACGAACTGCCTTAATAATAATGCCTTTGCTCTCCGCCATCCGTAGTTATGTTATAATACAACAAAAGACTGACGTTATTTCCATATAAGTAACGCAAGGTATAGCCTCAAATTTTTTCATATAGAATATCATGCGACAACTCTTTATCGAGAAACTACCGGACGTGGATGCAACTTGAGCCCTAATGCTGAACCGGCCTGTTTCTTATGTACAAGTAGATATATGTCAATACAACCTTTTGAACCACAGAAAAATTTCTGACAGTATTCGGGTAATCCGGTTATAAGTACAGTGAGTCACTATTCCAAATGGCCGAATTGCCGATGTTAGTGGAAATTTTCAACTAGCGATTAATAACGAAAGACCGGCTGTGCCCAGAATCGCATAACTTTCATTATCTCCTACAGCTTAAGCTAAAAATTACAACTAAAAGTATTGTAATATTACTCTTCATTTCTCTTCCACGTCGTTCTCCAATTTATAATTAAACTTATTATTTAATTAAATGTTCCTAGCGGTAAGTAGGTATCATAATTTTAGTTCTGTTAAATACCTACACATTCGAAAATCGTCAAAAAGTTGAACATTTCCTTGTTCGTTTCAATAGATGGAGATCTTTCCATTTGTCACACATAGGATGTCTCTACTTTACGGTATGGCATAACTTTTTGAGAAAATCGTACCAGACTCCAAGACATTTTTAAATCTCAGTAAAATCTATCTGTATCATCACCAAAATTACTAGTACAGAAAGTTGTAAGACTTATTTTAAAAAATACATATAACATTTTGACTGTGCCAGCATTATATGTGTATGAAATTATATTATTTACTATGAGAAATCCTGATATACGCTCATTAAATATCTACTTGGCTAACGATATCAATCTAAACTCTTATCAACTGCATCAACGAGAACATTACTATGAAAAAGTTTATTCGGCATGGCGCCTAAAATATGTAAGTATATAATAAAATTTAAAAACTATAAAAAATGTAAGCAGTATGGCAAAAATGGAAATTATTTTGATTAAATTTGCAATCCCAGATGGGGTTGAATATAGACAATATATACCTAGTTATAGAAAGAACCGTAAGACCTATGTTCACAAATAAAGATATTTGTCATAAAAATACTTAGGCATACAAAAGTACACATCATATTTTTGTACATCATACTCCAACCAGCCAAAGGTGTTTTCCAGTAGTATATCTTATCTAAGATGGTATTTCCTCTCTTTTCTATTAATAACATCGGCGTCTCAGACCTTCAAGCATGAATAATAGTGCAAGTACCGCTACTTTAGGGCAAAAACAGACAAGGCTGTTTCGTTTACCCACACTAATAAACTGGTCAGTAATAAATAACTACATGAATCTTTAATTCGGACATTGACAATTATCCATATGTACTAATACATATATTGTTAGTACATTAGCAAAAGATAAGTATTTTTTTTATTAATACCTATTACTAATAAATTAATAATGATCAATCAATAAATTTAATAATTCTTCAACGCTCTATTTTACGTTTTTGTTTTTAGTATAGGTATATAAATGATCTACCCCTCTCAATACAAAATTTATGTAATATTGTGTTGTTTACAGATGACACATCTTTAATATTTAAAGTAAAAAGACAAACCGAAGAGACCAATAACATAAATAATCAAGCGCTTCAAAGAAACCACAGTTGGTTTAGCGCAAACAATGTAGTTTTAACAACAAAAAACTAAATGCTTCAGGTTCACTTTGCCCTATGTAAAGAAGCTGAAGATGGATGTTCTCATTAATAATGAGCACCCCGAATTCGTGGATGAGACTGTTTTCTTATGGATAAATATAGATTCTAAATTGCAGTGGAGCACTCACATATCTAGTTTATGTAGTAAACTTAGTTCTGCAGCGTATGCTGTAAAGAAAGTCAGACAAGTTACTGATGTAACTACTTCTAGGCTTGTTTACTTTAGTTACTTACACAGTTTAATGTCATGTGGTATTTTACTGTGGCTCAGAGTCTGGATTTGTGCCCGGTGCAATAGATTCATCACTTATTCCATCGGGATACGGAAATATAACTGGTGAAACATGGGAGCATATAAATTGTATATTGCTAGTAGGTATATAAATTAGGCTATATAAATTATTCATTTATATGTCCTGCTTGGATTGACCAACACAAGTTCCATTTTAAGTTGACCCTATAGGACAATAAAAAAGATACTATCCTTTGTTGTCTCAAATTATTACAACTTTAAGGAAATTTCACAGATATAAAAATGTAAACCACATTCAAATGTATTTTATAGCACCTTGCTTTCAATAGTTATATAAAGTCTATTAATAGTTCAGGCGAGTGCTAATACCCGTCGGGTAATTCAAGGTGCTGTTCATTGTCAATGCCGCAATGGCGAGGCGCCGCGTGCCTTGTAGCGCGGCGTAGTTCGCTCGTATTCCGAAGCCAGACTACAACCGATGGAAATACTATTCTATGCAATGTATGCAATGCAATGCAAGGTATGCAATACTGTTCTAATCGATTTAGTGACGAACGTTTCGGTAATTAATTCATATAATTTATATTTTTTTATCAAGCTAATGCTTCCGCAATTTGCTATTCACTTGTCTCACTTTACACTTCCCGCGGTCGGGCCGCCTGTGGCGGTAGGCAGAGAAGTGTGTAGTAATACCAGTGAATAGGGGGTGTGCCTATTGCCATACAGCGAGCAAAAATCCAAACTACGAGCTACTGGACATTTCAAGATGACAAAAACCAATAATAATTTTCCCTCTTGTACGGCTGTCGCGCTTGCAACCGCTTAAACAACAATTCAGCACAAGGTGTTTTTTTTAAAGTTTATTGAATGAGACGTACACCTAATCAATATGTAATTAAACACGTTAGTACTCGGTTAGCACATGGCAACCGCTAAAAGGTCGCCTTATTGGTTAGTTATACCTTGTGGTCAGTTCGTCCTATATGGAAATACATTGTTACACCTACATATATTTTAAATATTTGGATTAAAAACTAAAGACATTTTTAACCGACTTCAAAAAGGAGGAGGTATTCAATTCGTCTGTATTTTTTTTAAATTCAATCCTATGTTCCCTACATCTGATTCTTGAACAGTGAAATCAATAGAATGCGGAGTTTTTATAGCGCCTAACAGTTTTTATGCTTCAGTAAAAAAAATCGTACGGTTGTCGGTTGCTCAAGTAGTGATGTTAAATATTAGAGTCGAATGACCGTTATACACAGCTGGATATTTCAAAAATAGACACTTTATTGGTAGTATAATCACGTCTATAATTTTCGCTGCAATAGAACTAGCTAACGAAACTCAGCATTTAATTTTAGGAGACTATTTATACGCTGAATTAGGAGGTGCTAAAGATTCCTTAGTTGACATAATATGTACCTACCTATGTTGCAAAATCATAGTGAATGGCGATCAAGGTGACGTTAGAATTTTATCCTTGCATTGCGATGATAGTGCGGATAGTGAATCCAAGCAGATCCAGGGAAGTGACCTAGATTTGTGCTGGCAGTGACGAAGCTGTAGGTTTTAGGAGGGCTCTTTGCAAAACCCCACTACAGCTTCGACATTGTATTCTATGCGTACCAGAGGTTACGATGGCCATTCTCTCTAGTCTTTGTACCTAAATTTAGGCCACTTAACCACCGAGATAGAACAGAGATGGGTGCTTGATGGACTAGTTATTTACCCCCTCTTGTGCCGGAAATTATAATAGCTTATAAAATACATTTCCTTAAAACTCTTATTTCCGTAAGTAGGTATAAAAGTTGAGATAGTCATTGCGGTACTGAAGACATAAATACTCCAGTGCTATTTTTCTTAAAAACCTGCTTATTCTGCGTTGATTAAGAGAAAATACCGGCACGGGCGGCTACTTGAGCGTAGTATATAAGTCATTAAATAATAATTAACAATATCTCACTGATATAATAATAATAAACCACTTTTATTAACTATTTCTTTTTAATTTAATAATCTATAAACATTTTTGTTAGTGTATGTAATGTAAATTATTATGTTCATTAATGTAAGTGGTTATTTACCATTAAATTAATAATAAGTAAAATAAATATATTCAAGTTCGGTTTTAGCATTTAAACACATCTTAAGTAATTGAAAATGTTTGGATATCCAAACATTGTGATGTAGTCTTCTGTCCTACTATCGAAGAATTGAACGAGTCAACCATATATGCATACATGTACTTATTAGGTATATACATATCTAATAATATCATACCCACTCGTTCATCATATATGTTTAAAAATAGTGGGACCCAAACCCTGTTGTCTGTATCTAAGACAATTTATTTTTAGAATACTTCCCGAGGAGAATTGCCAAAGTAACGTTACCGACAGGATTGGTCCGAGCTTAATTGAATTAAAGCTACGTTTAAGCCCAATTCGATTGCTTTGTGTACGCACAATATGTTGCACGCAGTAGAGTTACGATCTGGGAAAGCCAGGTGGGCAGTATTCGCTATTTTTATCTATTGGTAAATTAGGAGGTACATTTTTAGATGTAAATACGAGTCTTTCAGTTTTGTATAACATATGTATATCATCAACCTTTATTTTATGGTGTAAATGTAATTTTTTTCTAAGAAACGACCCAAGAGGTAACTTTTCTTTAAATATGATGGCTAAAATTTGCAGTGCAGTTGCAGTGCAATTAGGAAATGTTAGACAGACAGACAAATTTGTAAAAAATGTTTTTTTGGTATAATTATGTAACGTGTGTACATACATAAGCATTAAGTAAAAAGCGGTTATTTAATGTTACAAACAGACACTCCAATTTTATTTATCTATATAGAGATGTATGTAAATAGATAGACAATCATAGCAAATTCGCATACGAATACAACAATGTTCAACAGCAGAGTAGAGGAATAGCCTATGTTCTACCAATTTTAAAACCTAAGATTACATCGTCAATCACGTCAAATCCTACATCGTCAGTGACGGCATACGATAAGATTTTAACGTGTAACAAGCGATGACATATTTTGATATAATTATTATGTGAATAATGATTAAATGAATTTTATTTCATAGCATAATAATGTGCAATTTAGCTGTAAGTGATAGTGTCGGTATGTGATGTATAGACAAAGTTAAGTGGATGACAGAACGAAAGCAGCACACAAATCGGTAGGAAGTACTGGTTTAAGTTTACTTTTTAGAAAAAAAATAATAGGTAATACAAAAGTAAGCCATTTTAAAACAATGCACTGATAACCGCGCTGTTACATTTTTCTATATAGGTAGGTACTATTGATAACGGCATTTTTCAAAGAGATCATTTTTACATGGCAAGGTGCGCACCTCCTATTCGATAGTGTGACGTAAATATAACAGGTGAAACGTGGGAGTGTGCTAACCTCCTACGCCTTTCTCTTCGGGAATCACAGGCGTCATGTTACGTTTGCTTTAATGGGCTATATAATAGAATAAAATGGAATAATAGAATAATAAAAATGGACAAGTGATCAGCTTATCAGACACCTTTAGCCAAGTAAAATAATTTATAAAACAAAAGACCGCCCTAAAGGATTATTATGCATCAAAGATTACAATTTAAAAAATATAGTAGGTATTTATTATTTTCGTGAGTCGGATTCGCAATCTTATCAGAATATAACCTAAATGCACATGTCTATACCCGGCCGAATACAATCAATTATAAACATTGTATTTACCCGACTCGTCCATTTGCATGTAATTACCCCATTCATTGGCATTGTGACTGAGTATTTCTGTTAAAAACAATGTATAGAATAAAACATAGTTCACATTTCGGTATATATGGTTCACATACCGTATATATGGTACTGCGATCAAAATTATATGATAGGTACATCTTTTACGTCATCTGGGTTACAGACATTGATCTTAAAATATTACATGTTTGTTGGTATATACATACTCTATTACATTAACGCAATGGGATAAAAAAATAAGAAAAGAAAATAGGATAAAAGTAGTAAGATGAAAGGGTCAATCCCTCTGAGTTTCAAGTCGGGTCTCTCTTGTTAAAAAGCGTGCCTCGACCCAGCTGTAGATTGAAAAAATGTATGTTGACAATTTGTAAGTGCTCCTGGGGAATAAACGATTTACTTTCATATAATAAAAGTGCACCAATTTCTCTACCATGGAAATAATCTGTAGGGACGATATATGGACGTAACATCACGTGTGTGTTCCCCGAAGAGGTAGGCAGAGGATTGCAGCACACTTCCACGTTTCACCAGTTACATATGTTTACGTCCTACTATGGAGTTGGTGGTGAGCCTATTGCCATACACTAGGCATAAATCCCAGCTCCGCCCCATTACTAAAAAACCCAATTTAAAAGATCCGATAGTTACCGACCCGGAATCTGAACTGACGACCTATGTATATAATTTTCAGAGCGATATATTTTTTTATATCATTATCATAATATTAAAAATGAATATATGATCTTCTTAATAGCAATTATGGCATTAATCATTTAAAATAAATATTTAAGGCACAAACAAAAGTACACGAACGCAAGCATACACCGTGAATCATCATTGAAACAAGCGTGTCCTCGTCGTCCCCGTTTTACGCAATAAACCCATCTTTGACCGACTTTTAAAACAAGATTGATCACCATTTCTCTTGAGACGAATCAAGAAACCATTTTCATATCAAGGTTAAATTATGAGAATGTCGCAATCGGAAACCCTATTCATTTTTCTCGATAATACGAGAATTAGCTCTTGGTCTGCATTTATGTATTCATTTCAAAGTAAAATAATGAACGATAATAATACAGCTTCTGCTGAATTAAAATGTCCCAAATTGAGTCATTCGTTTAATCAACCTGGAAACCGTCTCCGAGTTACCCAGGAGACGGAAAGTCAAAAAATAGAGCCAAGCTGCGTTAAATTTCCCTGTAATAATCACCCTTAGCAGTGAAATTTCCAATTGTGCACGTGATTTTTAGGCACGAGAACCACCTACCGTTTAGTTTTTATTGCAAAAGCAAATATTTTCTATTGTTACAGTTGTATCTAAATTTAAATAGTCTTTCTAGGCAAATAATTTATGTACGTATATTGTAATAAAGAGTAATAAAAATATATAATCAAACTGCTTGCCAGGTCGGGTACTATTTAGATTTTTTGAACTAGGATTTTCTAGGCTAGCATTGACTCTTGAAGCAGGTATTTGTTGGGACAACTGATGGGTCAGTGGTTGATTCGATCGGGTCAAGTAACGCTTGCAAGTCACACAACGATGTATGTATTGTCGAACAACACTTTTTGCGTTTATAATCAAGTACTTGGATCACAAGTAATTGAGGACTGACTGTGGTCCTCCATGCAACATACGTTCGTGAGCATCTGATATTAGCAGTGTCGTGAGTGGTTATTTATGTGGGATAATAATAGGGTGTTTCATATCGTGTTGAATGTTAGCACGTTGCAATCTGCCACCAACTCTTAAAATGTTATCGGAATCCAGATATGGATTTTTCCCTTTTTGTTAATTTTAAATTGTGACTTTCATATGTAACGCTCCGGTAAACATTGTTACGCATATGCTCAGAATTAGCTCTAGCACATGCCAGTTCAGTTGAAAATGCGTTCTTGTATTGTACCTAATACTGCGTAAGACGTTTTAAGTGTCACTTTTATTATTATACGCTTAAAATTGGCCCGATGTATAAAATATAACGATTGAAATATAGATCTCATATTGTTTTCGTAATGATCGTTAGAATCTAGCAAATCTGTCTTAAGAAGTACCTAGCGCGACAACAAGTGGATCTAGTCGGAAGCAATTGCAGCCTCGATAACGACCGTGACCCAAGTCTTAGTTCGCGGCGACTACGGCAAGGAGATCGTTTAAAAGTATTCGTACTCGTAATATTGTAGGCATTTTTATATGTATTTTCTCGTGCTTGTCTACAGAAAGTCATTTTTTTGGCTAGTATAGGCGCTACTTTGTCTTTTAACTACGACTGCAGTCTTAAATTCATAATATATATCATTTTTTCCTAATAATATGAGAAAATATGAATCATATAATTAAGTACTATTTAAAAAAAATCTTCACCAATTTTTCCTTATTAATTACTTCTAACTTTCAAATGTATCATTTATGACAATTCTTGACTAAAACACATTGCTTACAACATTACAAAGCTAATTAACTGAACGACAACAACGTTAAAAATATGCGTCCTGCTAAGTCCTGCTACGATTTAACGTCTTTCTTCCTACATACTGGCATAAGTTGCGTAATTAATAAATAAAATAGCACTAGTTAGCATGTTAGAAATATGTGTGCTTGATTGCTATGTATGTATAGGGGTTAAATCATTCGTCCGTTGAATATTTTCATAATCCGATAAAATCTATACAATTCGAGGAGCGTAAGCTCGGAACATAACAAGAAACATCCGCAGTCAAGGCACATGGTATAGTTCCTAATGTTATACAAAAAGTCAGTACTGCTCAATTAATAGGCTTATAGGGCTTAAGACGAACTACACGACGGGTTGTAGGTATTAACAAATTTCCGTGCAGAAAATATTTTGTCTTCGAAAAAGCAAGGATTGATATTTATAAAAGTAGGTACCTAATTCGTTCTTCGGCTTTTATTAATTAGGTGTTATATTATCATGCCAAGTCTCTTACAGGATAGGAGAAGCGAATACCAAATATCTCTATTCTAAAAGTAAATTAAGACTACCACAGAAACTGTAACACAAATTTTAGTCATTATTTTCTGTAATCTTCATACTATTTTGCAACTTTTATATCTGAACATTTTGGGTTTATAATACTTTATAAGTGCACGAACATTATGTCCAAGCTACTCATACGCAAAATTCCAGTTAGTGGTGCTCGGTCAGCCTAAATAAATGTCGTACAGTCGCTATTGTTATTTATAATGTGATAAAAAAACGACGAGAATGCAAATGAGGTATTTAGGTACACCAATAGATTCAAAAAAGAAAAAATAAGAAGTTTGCCATGGAATGCTAAATGAGTTAGACAGAGAAAATCATCGAGGTTATGGAAGCTTTTATGGAATTAAATATGAGGATTTTGAATATTTATTAGGAAAAGACTGCCTCGTTGGTCGTGTTGGTTGCAGGTGCGACTGCCGATCGGGAGGTCCCGGTTTCGATT
>DWTO01000602.1:0-19951 GCA_018244755.1 Jemadia pseudognetus | reverse complement strand
TAGTGTCCAACCTGGAATTTGAACTCAGGACCTCTCGATCAGCTGTCGCGCTTGCAATCAACACCACCAAAAAGGCAGTCAAGTGATAGTATATAAAGCATCCTAATACATCACTATTATTATAACTTCTGAAACACTCTAGTTTTAAAAGACTTCTTTAAAAGACTAAGAATAGAATACTCAGAATACTAGAGATCGTAACAGTTCATTGACCAATTGCTTCAAATATCTTTATATAATACCCAGGTCTAACAGAAGAACGATAAAGACATTACCGGAAGCAAATTAATTTGCAGCAAACAAGAGCGGCCACTGCTACCCATGGCAATTGCAATATACCCTGAAAGGAACTATGGAAGAAATGTGCAGTATTTTTGTTTTTTTGTAAACACATCTTTTGTTTCTTGTTTCCTTATACCCGCAGTCCCTAGTGAGCACCAAGCATTAAAGCTCACCCCTTGCAGTGGAGTAGTAGATTAAAATGCTACGTTCAGACATGAACGTGTGTTAATACATATGTACCAATCGTAGAGTATGTCTGTCTGATTCGCATAATATGGTGGAGTAAACAATATTACTGTACTTGAAACATTTTTAATATTTAATATTTTAAATGTAGTAAGTACAGTATGTATAGAAACTTTATCCCATCGAAAATAGACTTCAAACAATTAAGTTCAAGTTGAATTAACATGCCATAAAAATTTTATCGATTAATTTGCAGCAAATAAATTGATAAATTAAAGCAGCTCAGTAGCATTTTAATTTAATTAATCTATGATTTTATAATACCTCTATGGAACTGTTTTAGTTTCATAAAAGTATTATAAAACATTTTTATTATGTGTATTCCTCTGTTCTCCCATTGTATCATTGATTTAAAGGTAGTAGAATTATTTAAGTGGTACGACCTTGTTTTGCACAGATTGCATTTTTGTATCCTATTTATCTTTATTAACTGTGGTGTATAATGAAGAGTGATTCTTGCCGTCGGTATTGCTTTTGTATTTTATATTGTTTTACTCTAACTTGGTACGAACACAGAGCAGCAATAAATTCATGACAGACTGTCCGTGGACTGTCAAACGCTTTCTGTCACATGTCAGGTTAGCACTTTAAATACTCTTTTAATTTGATTTAAAATAGGGTCAATCAAATATACATCATAAAATAATTATTTGAATAGTATCACGCCTGACATCCCAGAAGAGGTAGAGGAGATAGAGCCGGAGCAGTGTATAACACTCCCAAGTTTCACCAGTTACTTTTATGGCCCAACATGGAATAGACGGTGAGCCTATTGCCATACACTGGACATAAATCCATACTCCGAGCCAATACTACAAATTCTAAGTTAGAGAAATCCAATTGTACCCGTCCCTACATACGAGTCCAGGACCTCTATCAGTCACATTTGCCACCAGTAGACCTACGAGGTGGGTATGGCAGGTGGAGTAAATATATCAGCGTTCTAAATTAGTGTCTTAATAGCATCTCATAATTTACAACGATAACACTCAAATCACAATTATTCCTAATAATCACTTCACACGAGGACTTCGCAAGCTAAAGTATTTTGGCACGAGCTCGTTAAAATTCTGCACTTAGCTGCCCCGGCCTCCCCTGTCAAACAATTAAAATATTTCCAGCCTAAAATATACCATAACACAAAGGTATAAAGTGGAAATTTAAATGAACACTAATTTTCTAGAAATTATAACGCGAAAGGAACTTAAACGTTATGGTGGTAAAGAAGGTTTTTGCTCGTACTAATGCAGAAATGAAAAGGTTCCCTTATAAATACCACTGGGACATTTCAAAAAGTTAACTTGACATTTTGAGTTTATGGACACTATTCTTATGTCGAGGGTGACTCGAACTCGTGTATAACCCGACCCGTATATTGTTTAGGCCCAGGGTCAGAATGTGACATTTTGTCACTTCAACTAGTACTTTTACATAATCATTTCCTTAGTACAATTAAATTATAACGCTATTCGTATCAATATACATTAAATATATGAAAAAAAAACACCCAAAAATATATGCCCTTCCGTTTTAAGCCAAGCGTACTTTATAAATAAAATATGGTGGATGTTTTGAAAGATCGCTTACTTATTTTTAAAATAATGAAGTCGTAAATATATTTGTTTGCGGCGTCGTCGTATGAATCAGCTTGTGAGTCACGAGGGCTTTTATCCCGTTCGCCCTGTTTGTTTATCTGGAGAAATGTTTTGACTCGCCGTCTAGCCGCCGCCGAGCTGATTGTGTCCACGGCGAACGTTCAAATAAACAACTATATTCTTATGTTTATAATATCCGCAATTATTTCAGAGCAATTGAGGCAAATTAATGTTTTGTATACAGGCCATTATCTATTTAATTATATAAATGTATTTTCAAATAGTATTGGGTGAATCTTTACAGTGTATTTTGTCCTGGTGTACGTTTGTGACTGCCTTGTTGGTGGTGTAGGTTGAAAGCGCGACTGGTCGAGGACAGTATGGTGGAGCTGGATCTAGGTACAAACGATTTAAATATACCGAATCGGGACAATATACAAAGCGTGTCACGTATTTACACTGAATTAAAGAAATGTAAAATTTATGTAGGTGGTATGTGTTAATTAAAACATTAAATAAAATCCCGTGAATTAGTACAACATACATGAAAATGCTATGGCAAAAGTTGAAACCCCTTGTTTTTACTGTATCTAGCGCACGCTGCAAACTAGAGATAAAAATGGAAAGGCTTTGCGCTCACGACAGAAGATCATCCCCATAAATAAGTCGCATCCGTTTTTCGGTCGTTTCAAAAAGAAATGTACAAAGGAAAAAAACGCCAAACCAGTGGCGAGGAATCTCGACTGGCATGCCATTCCGATAAGATTTCAAATATTCCCCAGCCCGCCCCGATCGTTACAAACTCTTAACAATTCACTCTCTCGCCTGTTAGTTCCGCTAGGCGCGGCTGGGCGCGGCGACCACTCGACCGTGAGATCTTGATTGATTTCTGCTACAGCCATTGGATAAAAATGCTATACATTGTATATTATAGAAGACGAATATTGCTATGGGTAGTGGAGGAAAACATGCTTTTCGCGGATTTAAAAGATTATAAACACTTCAGACTTCATATTAAAAAGGAAGGACAACATTCAATACATATTTAAACATTTGAAAAACTTGGTAATTAATTGCTTGTTCAAGAATTTAGTTGGATAAAGCAGTAACGCGTCTGACTCAAAATTAAGAAGAGCGAAAGTTCGCTGAAAGATTCGAGGAGGATTTATAATTTAAACAAGTTTGAATTCCCAGGTAGGTTTTTACGATTGACTCCGCGCACGTAAAATGGACAGTTAAATTCTTGCCGAGGTGACAGGTGCGTTAAGTGGACTGCCAGACGCGTTACAAAAACGGAAATTTTAAAGAAAACAAACGTAGAGGGCGAGGTTGGGCAGATTTCGTCTAGTCATACCCTTAACAGACTAACAAATCCGTGTTCCACGGAACGGAAAGGGAAACTTGGCAGTCTTCCAATAGCCGTGTTTAGCGCGGTTACCCTTAGGGCGCGTTCACACTATCACGGTTGTTGCAGATCGATATTCTTAAATATTTTATTGTATTGTGTTTGAACTTAATCGTTCCAAAAAACTGGAACTGGAAATAAACCGGATTTTGGTGAGATTAGAAAAAGCAAAATTCTTCAGCATTCATAATCTGTAACTGATTAAAAATACAAAATAAGAAAAATGCTATATTTTCCGTCATATACCTATGTCAATTAGCGTAATTCGTAGCTATCATATATTTAACTAAAAGTCTAAAAATACAATCATGTGGAATCTTTTGAAACCTCAAGCGTAAGTGGTGCCAAAAAAATAACAAATTTCCACAGCGCCAAGTGAAGGAAAGGCGTTGACTCGAAGTGATACTTCCGGTGACTCAGTAAGGATTAGTATTCGGGGTGGAGTCGGCAAGATTTATGATGTGGTATCCTGAATATTACGAGTAGAGGAGATTAGGCTATTAACTTGCGACACGTGCAATAGCCATTCTTTGTGGATTATATATGAGCCATTGTTGCGCATTATGAGTTAATGACAACATCACATGTTTTTCATCAACAATAACCTTCTCTTTAACAGACTAAATTGTCCTCTATATCTACTCGTATATAAATTGTCCTGGTTATCCCAGCATACAGTTCAGCTGGCTTGGAAATATTTGACCATGATTTATATTCCAATATTGTTCATTAAATGCAGCCAATATATGTACACGCATTAGTTAAGTTAGTTGATTTAGAAATCAAATGAACTGTATCGCTATAACTTGGTAGTCAAATCATCTGTATGAGAATCAGAACATAACTAGAAAGCAATCGAAGTAACTTGAACTTAGATCCTTAGTCACTTTCCAGTGCTTTGTCATTTTGTACACAAAGACAACAATGAACAGGATTGATTGTAATAAATAAAACCATTTTGAATGTGTCCGCCTGGATACTACACAGCTTACATCTGGACAAATAATGAGACTAGGCTGCAATCAAACGAGATTGCAGCTAAATAATAGCCTGTTATATAATAAAAAATATTATTATTTACATGACAAGTTGCCAAGTTACACAACTGTCTCGTTGGTCGTGTTAGTTGCAAGCACGACTGCAGATCAAGAGGTTTTAAGTTTATATCCCAGGTAGGGCACTATTGGATTTTGTGCCCAGTACTCAGTGTAGATTCAGATTCAGCATCAATTCCATAGTGGGACGTAAACATAACTGGTGAAACGTGGGAGTGTACTACACTCCTCTGCGTACTCTTTCGGGATAACAAGCGTGATGTTAGGTATATGACAAGTTACCTGATATGGAACTTGCTGCCCGCTTCCTTCTCCTCCGACTCGCAGGTCACGTTGCCGAACGAGTCCACGGCAAGATACTTGTCCAGGTGCGAACGCAGGAAAATCATACCTACAACAAAGCATTAGGGACCGTTAGATATATGTATACATACCGTTTATTTTCGTAATAGATAAAAAAAACAATGATGAAAGAAGATATAAATAAATTGAATGTTTAGTTAAATAGCTTAGGACTAGATTTAGGGTTAGATTAAAACATTAACCTGGTGCAGATATTGTTTTCTTTTCATGTACGTCCTTATATATTTACAATAGACATGCCATGTCAAAGACAAATTGAATGAGATAAAATAAAATGAGAGAATGAGAACGTAATAAATCTTATTTGAAATTTGAGAAAGTTACATTTTATTAAGAGGTTATCAATTATGCACAATTTATACATACAAATGTTACATTTGAATAATATTTAAAGTTTTTATTAGTAATATTGGGATATAACTCGGAATTATAACAAACATGGCGCCTTTTTTTTCTATCGTGGTTGTAGTAATTTATTTATAAAACCAAGTTGTTTCTCGCGTTTAGCGAATTATTTATATTATTATCGTGACCTAAAAAATCTCTTTAATGTCGTTTATTTGCAATAGGATAACCGTATGTTAAAATCGGATAATAATCACGTGCATTAACGACTAGCGAACGGCTGGAGTCCGTTCTAATGTCGAAATAAATATAAAAATGTCATTGTCAAATAATCGACACGTGTCGTATCAAAGCGATTCTTCTTGTTCTTAGTCTGTGGCTGTGTTTTGATCCTACAAATAATTTTAGATTTTATAAGTACTTAATATTTTAAGATTTTTTTTAATTGAAATATTTTCTGCATAGGCACAGCTAAATGATCTAATCGCCTATGGGCAGCAGCGTAGGTGGAGCGAGAAGCTATCTGCGTGATCCGCAAGCGTGGCGATTAGTAGTAGACTGCAATAGGCTGATGATGATTATATTAGGGTTTATTCCACCTATAGTCAAACTTTTACTAAGATATTAGAGCTTGGGCGTTAAATGACTGGAAGAATTATAAATTGCTCACTGATAATTGTCTGAAAAATATTAATTGTATATTTTTTGTTGATGGTAGAATGATAAGTTGTGTAATAATTCTACATGTTAGGTTAGGTTACTTTCTACTACTTTCACGCAAATTCCAACAACAACCACCCATTTGTCAACTCAGTCAAAAGAACGATACGAGACAAACACATAAGCACTCATTTTTATACAAATGTATATGTATAATAAATTGTATTTTCATCTTACAACAAACTAAAAGAAAAGTCTGCGGCGAACGGAACGTGAAATAAAATACACATTATTCATTCGTGAATCTGATTCAAATTGTACGACATAACTGTTCTACGGATAAAATTGCCGCAAATCATTCTAAATATTAAAAATGCAGATCAGATACAGTCCAATGTACATATGTTTTGATTAATTGGAAAGTTACATATAGTCGACAATTATGGAATAAAATTTGCATTTAGTGTCAACAAAATTTTTACAATGTTTATTTAGGACATACATCCGTGAAATGCCAAGTTAAACTTGATCCTGCCGCTGAGGACCGGTTGTGACATATGTTGCGATTGTAATGATGCGGTGCTTATACATGTATATTTACTTATAAAGCGTAATATCACGCAGGTAATCCCCGAAGAGATAGGCAGAGTAATGTAGTACATTCCCACGTTACCCCAGTTACACGTTACTCGAGAGAATTATTTATACTTCATCGCAAACCTAATGGATGACAAGGACTTAACACAGCCAATCGTCTGCTGTGAGTGAACACAAATAGACTGCTGCATGCATGAACTATTACTATCAACATTACCACCAACCAACATCAGTCTACTGTTGAACATGAAGGTTTTACAAATCACGCCAAGGTTTTGGTCTTCGTATCTCACCTACGTTCCTCCAGCCAACCTGTCCCAATACTGTCTCATAAAACGTATCAGTTGTCACAGCGCCCCAGTCGCTGCTCGCGGCCTATTTGCGAGAGTAGATTCGTAGTGAAATGAACAGTTCTGTTCGTTACCACGCCACAGTTCCATGACAATACGATTTGGTGTCAGCGGCGTGGGAGCGGATCATGCAGCCAGCGGTGCTCAATGTAAGCTGACTTTTGCCGTTACATCTTTTGTCTCAAAGCTACAGAGCACACGTATTATTGTTTGTTTTTAAATTAATGCTAAACTTGACAACGCAATAGTTGATTCGTTGACTGACTTACTGACCGGCTTCGTCGCAGCTGACGGAGTGATTTTGAATTTAAAGACGCTGATTATGCCAATAAAACTTCAGTACCCAGCTAATCGATTTAGTTCACTAATGGATTAACTAGTACAACTAGTAAAGTGACATAAACGACAATTGTATTCCTGTCAGTACCTAATATCAACGCTGTGGAAGGTGACGCGTGTTGACGAAAACCCGGACAAGAATGTACAAGACAAAGTCTTTCCAATTAATGATTAACTAAATAAAACTGAAATTAAATAACCAACGTTATATATAATTAGTATTCAACTAATATGAATGCCTCGTTGGTGAGGTTGTTACAACAGTTACAGTGACAGTCCTGAATTCGATGCCCGGGTCAGCATCTACTAAACAATTTTTGTAACTTAAAATTCCTAGAAAACTAAAATGATTGGATACCACGGTACACGGTAGTATTGTTTTATGAGGAATATTTTAAATATTTGCGCTACAAAGTGTTACCATTCCGATGTGTTCATTACACATCCACAAATACATACCTACATACACTTACAACGGTTCGTCGAACGTTCGTGCTCGCTTCAAATTATACGCATGTCCACATCTCTAACTAAGACTCGCTTTTGGAATGGAATTAATAAAAAAATACAAGTGTTAAATTTATTTTGTTTCTTAATTTTAGAATTATTCTGTTCAGTGTTAATAGAATGTCCAATAATTTAATCAATGAAATAATTTAATAAGATACATTCGTCAAACGACACAAAGATTCTAATTAATGTATATTTACAGAACGTTAGTTCATTTTATACAATTAGTACAAAATAATACAAATGGACCGATAATATAATTTAATGTAAATCTCACAGTGCATTAACGAATCAGAATAATATGATATATACTAGAGTATTATAAGATTCAGAGAGTCTAGAATTGCGCTAACAATTTTGAACAAAATAATATTACATATAACGAGATTTCAATTTCTTTCATATTATATTTTATTCTTATAACTTATTGATAGTAGATTTTTTCATTATATAACTCTGATAGATCTAGTTAAATTTATTAACAATACCTACCAATAACAAAACCTCACAATAACGGTAAAGCAAATATATTTTAAAGCAAACGTATCCCGAACATAGCCGCAGGGAGCATAGCAGTATTGATCCAGGTAGATTGGGGGATCACAGCTGGCGCGGACCTTGACAATGGGGTGCGACCCTCGCTCGCATCGAGGGGGTGGAAACGCCACAGGAGATTAAAGGACGTGTCGCAAAGCAGACGAACGAAATGCGAAGCGAATTAAGGGTTCAAAGATCCTAGGTTAATAGAGAGAAGAATATTTCTCTATTCGTTCCTTTATTCGTGTGGGCTTTACCATGATTGTTTGTAAAGCGAGGAAATCTTCAATAGCTTATCGTTAGTCGATCGCTGTTAAACAAGGCAGTGACGGAGCTAAATGAAAATGTTACGGGAATGAATGAAGGGACCAAAATTGGGAATGAAGCACTTGATGCAGAAAAGGTAACGCTGACAACGACGCCAGTTGATTGGGTTTTGATTGATGAAAAACAAGTACTTGATGAGTTCACGAGAATAAAAGTTTCGAATTTACACAATAGAAACGCTGATTAAAACTGCAGTTTTAGATATTTCACAACGGTCAAATATATCTAAAAGGGACAATAATAATGTAATTGACATTGTAAAATTGACATTGACATTATAAAATATATTTATAACGTTGAAAAGAAATGTCAATTTTGTCATGGTCATTGGTCATGTCATCAGCTTGAAACTATTGAACTATTTAGCTGCCTTTGTCTGATTTTAAGGAAACATACAATGTGAAAATGCATTAAATGTAGTCTTCCTTCGAATGGCTATATTGTATTCGTACCTGTTCTGGTCTAGACATTCTCACGTTTAATATCTTATTTTCAACGAGCTGTGCCCGAGACTTTGTCCGCGTGGAATTCAAGAATTCTAAAATGAAAGTAACCTAAGTTACTCCTTATTACATCAGCTATCGGCCAGTGAAAGTCCCGTCCAAATCGGTCCAGCCGTTCCAGAGATTAGTCGGAACAAACAGACAGAGAGACAAGGACTGTAAAAAATGTTATTTTGATATATGTATTGTGTGTAAAAAGTGTGTAAGAAGCGGGTACTTTAATGTTACAAACAGTCACTCCAATTTTATTTATCTGTATAGATGTATAGATTTAGTTTCCGTTAAATTTTGGATTCCTTATTTTGCTCTCTCTCGATATATTTTATTTGAAAACTGTAATTTGAACGTATTTGGATGACATTTTATTCGTACACGTCTTTTCAGATTTTGGGTCGCTTCGTTCCATACATTCCAATTTAAAGTCGAACATGTAGGGATTCAGCGGAAGCTTTTGACGGCAATTATTGGAGGGCGCCGGTTAGTGAAAGGGTGATCGCGAATATTATTCACGCCTACTTTCGATTCATCCGCATCAGAATAAAAAACGAATTTATTTTCTACGATTCTATTTGACAGTAAATCCTTTATTGGCAGTTCGAATGCGTCCTCTGCCCCATATAAAGCAATCACGACGGATTTGATCGCTTCCAAAAACGAATTAATTGGTTTATTATTGTACAGGAAAATACTTATATGTTTATTCTAATTATCCTGCTGTGTCAAGCGTAGTGTATTTTTAGTCACAAATGGCTTTATTTGTACGGATGTCACGCTTACTAACATAATGGAGACATAAAATTTGAATCGTTTTTTTACACAAAGATATTAAAGAATAGGGTTGATTTATTAAAAAGACTAAAAAAGTCTTCTATTTTAGCCTTTTTAGAGAAGAAATACAAGTTTTTCAATATTTTAACCATCTTCTAATTAGATCTAAATCAGTACTGCGCAATGAGATAATATGAGAGAAATGAAAATCAATGGAGTGCACACGAAAATAGCAGTCAACGTTTTATAAAAAATAGTACTCACTGTCGTTGGCATTCCCCGAGGCGGGTTCCAGGGTCCAAATCTGTTTCTTCTTCAGGCTGGTGCCGTTAGCGTTAATCTTGAAGCCGAAGGTCTCCGCAGTGAGGTAGCGGTATCGCGAGTTGATCAACCCGATGGTCCACCAACCACGCTGCTGGTTCTGGGTGATGATGTCTCCAGCGCCGTTCTGCTCCCCATTGCTGTGTCCGTTCAAACCGTTCATTTTTGCCTGGAAAGAGAAGGAATTATTAGATAATTGAGGATCAATTATAAATTACACCGGGGAATGTCATTATTTGAAACAAAAAGACGTTATATAGATTACAAGTTATACAAAGTACTAAATACTGTATATCAGGAATTGATTAAACTTGTCAAAAGTAACGTAAAATGGTATAGAGGTAAGTATAATATGAGAAAAACCATCGGGTACAAACAAGTCAATTAAAATTATTCATGATTTTACGCATTTCCTTTTTAAACCCCTATTTAGACGCCATCCAAGTGTTGACCGTTAAGTTGCAATATCCACAAGCGCCATTTGAAGTAATGCCGCTTTTAACATACAACGGTTGCTGGAGTACCATTAAAACGAACGGTTACGAATGATCTGGAACTAGCATTACACTTAATGACTGGGCAAAACGGTTTGAGGTTAATTTCTCATTTAACACACGTCTACAGAGCAGGTAATTGCCGTTTACAGTTAAACTGGAAATGCCATACAATATTGGAGCATTTAAAGTACCAAAATATTTAACAGATTGATTTTAATATATGTATAATAAAAATACATTAACTTCAAAGTTTCCTTGGACGAAATACAGATTGTTTTCTAAAAATCATGGAACCCCGTCAAACTTATAATTTTTTCATATACCTACATTAAATGAAGATAAAAATAACTAAAAAATACTCATAGGTAGCGTAATAGTCAGGATATACTAAAAGGAATTAATGAATAAATAATGGTTCCACAATATTCAATATAACTGCATGTGATTCGGAGACAAAGGTTCCAGGGCAACAATTCCTCTCGCAAATAGTGGATAGTTGCCTATTTTATTCACAGCAAATCTACCAGATATTCTGCCAGCCTCATTTTCAATAACTACTCTTTTATTCTTTCCTTACAAAACTGTTCCGTTGTGCACTGGTTGGATTTTCATCAAAACCTTTTCAAAATTGTAACTTTTCATCATTGAAACGACGCTCGTTTTCTGGCTCATTGGGAACTGTGTAACATTTACATTTCATTTCAAAGTATTTCAGGACTTTCGGGAACTGCTAAAATCTGCTGGTTTCGTTGATGAATACGTAAAATAAACGCTCCTGTAATTTTCCGTCTACCGTGTACATATTTAACTTTCAGTTTTTTTAACGGCAGACTAATTTCGGAACACGTTCCGTTATACAGCAATAAACATTTTCATATTATTTAATATATTCCTGGATCTTTAGGAATTGTTGTTGTTCGTTGATGAACATAAATGTGTGAAATGAAACGTTACTAAAATATTCCTTGTATTGTACACATGTTTGTATGTCAGGAATATTGAACAGCAGACTAAATACGTTCCGTTTTATAGCTTTAACATTTCGTGTTCGGGCGTAGACGTCTGTTCTGAGATTTAAAACTTACGTGAAACATATTCCAATACCAAGTACCGCATCGGAAGTACGCTACTAGAATAATACACTAGGCTCCATTGAACAAACGGTCGAGCGGAAAATCGTCAGTGCACTCATTAGTGGCGAAGCACTATGACTGGCTTTATGTATCCTGCGATGCTCACCTGGCTTTACAGGTAACTGTGCATTCATTTTAGGTAAAAAAATTCATTAAAATAAAAATAATGTGAGATCAATGACACAAAGCTGAAATTTTTAATGAAAGATAGCACGTAAAACAGTCGTTACGAGTTGACTCTAACCTTTAATCTAAAGTGGCAGAGGTAGAAATATCCCTAAAACTCTAAGGAGTACAGGTTCCTTCACGATGTCTCCCTTCGCCGTTACGGCACGTTATATTTAATCATTAAATACACATTATTTCGTATAGAAGTGCACACCTTAATGTAAACCCAGGACCCCCGGAGTGGAAAGCTGATTTCTAAACCAATAAGATATCACTGCTTTAATACGATAGAACACTTTAAATGGGATGTAAATGTAATTTTACCGATGTCCCAGTTTCGGAGCGAGCGGTCTAGATTGTCTAAACGAGTGGCAAGTGGAGCGCGCGGTTAACTGAAACTTGCTTCGTATCTTCAAGACGATCGCGCTACGGACATGGCTTCAAGCCTGCGGCCCGCATTAATAATGTGACGACAAAAATGGCCGTTAGAACAAGTCAAACGTGCACTCTAAATTTAAAAAAGTGCTATTCGAGTTAATACGAAAATTAAAATGTAATAATTTTTTACATTTTATTATAATTTTAAAAACGGGTTTTTTACATTTTATAAGTAAAATAAAAGTTCTAGAACCGCCAAAATTAAGTAAAGCGTTTTAAGAAAAAACTTAGAAAGATGAGCCCTCAGAATACAGAGTAGACCGAAAAATAACTAATACCTATAACTAATGTTATCGAGCGTAATTATAGGCAAGTATTAGTCTACATCCTAAATATACCACAAAAAATCGTTGTGAGATAATTACGACAAGAATAAACTTGATACTTACATATTCTATTTACAAAAAGAAAGGTTGGGTACCGCTGAACCAGGAGGTTGGATAATTGTATATTACTGCATTACCGTGTAGTGGGATGATATTAATCTTAGCAAGATGATTCGGACTGGCGCACTGGTGGCAGAGAACGGTGCGTGTCCGTGGTAAACGCAATGAGAAATGAGAGAATTTCGTGTTGAGATGTTACCGTAGACCATAGATAAATATAACTATAGATAAATATAGAACATAGAAAGGGTTTTGTGTGTCTATGCTTTTATTCTTACCAGGCAATTAGAAAAATTTAATTATGTTACTTGATCATACCTTATTCTGTTATAAGTACAATGTAGTAAGGTAAAAAACTGCAATAATAGTCATTTATGATACCAAATTTTAAAAAAATTCGTCAAAAATAGAAATTTTCTTTCTAGATAAGATCACCCTTATCACTTCAGCGTATAAAAAATATCCTACGACTTATTCTCAGACCTGTGACACAAGAATTTTATACATGAAATTTATTTATGTATTAATTAACACAAGCCATGGGTTTATTTAAGGTGTTCACATGTGTATTTTTTTTGGAGTGTGTAAAACAATTTTTTAACTTCGTGATGACATTCATCGGAGAGTTCTATGAACAGCAAAAGACTGATATATGATGATGGATACTCTATCGTGATCCATGATAATAATCGATCGTAAAATAATATATAAAAAATCATAGTGAACGATTTCATCGTACATAAATGCTTTTGTGTATACGTTTCTCCCCATTTTCAATGTGCACAAAATTATTAAATAAATCTGGAAATAAAAATGAAAAAAAAACAGTAATTAAAAATTCCGCTAGTGTGGTCTTAGCTTAAAGAACCGTGCAAGAACCAAACACTTCCGCTAAGCAAATAGCAGTCCTCCAATCCACTCTCGTAACTGTCGTAGTAGTTTCAATGATCGCTGATTACAGACCACCAGCCCACTACGCGAGAATCAGCAAAGTCACGTACATTACTTTCCACTCCCAATTATACGTATATCCCACCAGCAATTTTCTTAACCAGACGTCTTAACATTGTATTTTAATAATCCGGTTTTCTACGTGACCATAAATATGACGTGTTATTACTAAAACATTAGAAAAATTTAATTATTATGGAAAGTCCACTTAAAGGGTTTTCATCGTGCAATCGCTTCCGTCACAGTTCACATCAAGGATAAACACGCTATTTAGGTATTGACAGTTTTGTTAAGTACGTACTAGTGGCAGTTTAAGTGATGTCAAATTTCAATTAAAGTTTGAAAGTACTAATGGTACTTTAGGTAAAATCAAATATCAATGGAACTACTAATAGTACTTTAAGTAAAGTCAAATATCAATGAAAGTACTAGTGATACTTTAGGTAAAGTCAAATATCAATTAAAGTACTAGTGGTACTTTAGGTAAAGTCAAATTTCAATGTAAGTACTAGTAGTACTTTAGGTAAATTGAACCAGATGCGCAGGCGCAGCGCAGGACGCGGCCGTCACGCTCCACGCAAGGTTACTCGTGGGTCGAAGGCACCGCCTCACCATTGTTGCCACATTGCGCTGCAGTCTGGAGATTGCGTCATTTACCCTCACGCTATGTAATGACACAGAATTAGTGTCTTTTATATTATATGTATCTTCAATTACAATTTAATATACATCTAGTTGCTTCGCGAAATTCAGCTTTGGAAAATTCCCACACAGAGTTCAACAATGACTAGAATTGAAACTTTCAGGAGATTTCTGCTTTTACTATTGAGACCGATTCATTATTACTATAGTAAGTAGTTTACGATGCATTCTATTGGAGTATTCAAACACTTAACATTAGATATTCATTTTGTTTCTTACACGGACTTTCCACTGACAATTTCATTCAATTCTTCATTCAAAAATTCAATTTTCAACTTCATTCAAAAATTCGACTTCATATTGCAATCTACATCATTATTTGTGTATGTTAATTTGTATTGTTGTAATTTCTTATAATACATGTATGTGTAATAATTCCTGACTCGTAGGTAAAGTGGTTTTGCAAGAGCGACTGATAGGACCTCGTCCTGGGTTCCATCCCCAGATCGGGTATTATTAAATTTCCTAACATTAAATTCGCAGTAATCGTTCGGAATCCGTATTTGTGACCGGTGTATGGCAACAGGCTCGCTCCGTAATCGATGAAACGTTAACGTAACTCGTGGAATCTAGGAGTGCACTACTCTCCTCTGCCTAGCTCTACGGGGATTCCAGGTGTGAACAACGTTTTTATATATACCTATTTGATCTTATTTTATATTTGTTAATTTGTTGCTAGTTATTTTATATTTGTTTTATATTATTTGTTTGCGTGGACGAAATAAACGTTTTTCTGTTTCTACGAGGTATATGGTACATTATCATTTCAATCAGAGGAGTGAATGGTACATCACTGGCAACCCTAGTGTACCGTGAGCTAGCGACCACGCTTACAATATGCCGCGCCTTTACGACTTAAGCTATATCGTTTCGATTTACAACATCTACGTTTTATAGTTCCACCGGCCCGTTGCTCAACGGTTAGTGAACTTTACTGCTGAGCGGGGGGTCGTGGGTTCGATTCCTCGAGTATTGGTTCTCTGTCTGCGTATAAGAAATATCTATATGAGTACACACCCTCTTGGAGTTTAATTTAAGATCAGATGGCCGTGTATGAATATGCCCTAAGACATTTAATATAAATTAGTCTTTCGTTATTATTTTCATACCATTATAGATCTAAAGCTGGTAGGCGAGTCGGAAGTCTTCGAAACAGATGTACGTGTGTGAAGAATGCTAAATCTAAGAGCATGGCAGATCTTTAAAAAAATATATGACAGTAGGTTCTCTCTAACCTCTAACCTACCGCGTAAGAAAACTAGCGTGAAGGTATTATAATAGGTATATGATGTGATTAACGGTAAAAAGAAAATTGTTTATTGGCGTGCTCTAATATATGTTACTTTGAATAATATCTGTATTGAATTATAGTAGGAAAATATATTGCGTATAAATAACAATATGATATATCGTTGAAGTACTGAGGCCGGACGTTGTCGCTGACCGGAGATAATAATGTCGTGTTCAACAGTCTAGAATGTTCTACTGATTTGCTAATATAGCCATGCTATATTAGCAAATCAGTTAGTTATCACAAAAAAACGTAACTTCACGCCTACAATCCCCTAAGAGGCGGCAGAGGAGTGTAGTACACTTCCACGTTTCACCAGTTACGTTTACGTCACACTATGGAATAGGTGGTGAGCCTATTGCCATGCATCGGGCACATATCCAGACTCCGAACCACTACTAGAAAATCTAAATTAGAAATTTTTTGTAGTGTCTGACCCGGGAATCGAACTCGGGACCTCCCGATCGGCAGTCGCACTTGCAACCAACACGACCAACGAAGCAGTCTAGAATTCTTAGAATTAATAGGAATTCTTTGTTAGAAAAGTACCATAATACACCACCCGGGAATCGAACCCAGTATTTCTCAATCAGCAGTCGATCTTGTAACCATTAAACCAACGAGGAAAAGTGCTGTTATATTAAAAAAATATTGTTTATAAATTATTCTTATTAAGTTATCGATGTTAATTGTTACCAAATTATTGTTTAAAATATTATCTCATGTTCACCTACCATCTTTAAGATTTTCAACAGGCCGGTTAAAAGGTACCTACTTATTTAAGAAACATCTGGTAACTTCTACAAAGCGTTTACATTTTATATAGAAGATAATGCTTATAGAGAAATTAATAAAAGAGACATACGAGTTGATAAATGACAACATCACGCCAAGCCTTTTACAGAGTAGACAGAGAGGGACGAGTGCCAAATACCTTTATCCTTACAGACCCGACGTTGACTGCATCACTCTCTTCATTTCGCCAGTTTCGAAGACATCTAACTTGCCCGTCACCGAGTATTTGAACCACTTGGCCGATATAGGCGAGTCCGGGTCCTCTGCGCCTGCATTCATTAACACCACTCATCATCAGCTAAGTCCACTGAACAGGCCTTCGGGAGTTTCCAACACTAATACTATTTGTTAGGAATATGTCGCCCAAAATCACATTATCAGTGGATGCATCGCCCGGCGTACAGCCGTTTCGCGTGCGCGGCGCTACCGGATTGATCGATGGACCGCGCGATGTGATTAATCATATTCCCGCCTCCGGCCACCAGGAAACTAATTATCCTAAACAATCGCTCCCTTGGGGTGTTTCGGGAACCCATGGACAGTTGTAATGCTACCAACGACACGCCTGTTCTCCAGGTGTAGGCAGAGGAGCGTAATACTTTCACGTTTCACTAGTCATCTTGTATTTCCTATAGAATATGTGGAAAGCCTGTTGACTGGACACATCTCAAGTTACTATAGACGTATATGATAATGTTTTTTACGGTTTTATTGTAATGCAGTCTTTGTTTGTTTTGTGGATACGGTCTGGAGGATTGTGTGGGAGTAAAATTAGGTTCGTTTGTTATTAAGTAAGCGATTCGTTCCCAGTTGTGGGATGTTTACCGTTTGCATTCAAACGATTTAACTGTCACAACCTCGTGTAGTAGGTACATGGTGATGTAATGTCTAATTTAAAATTTCAATTTTAGTTTGTTGAATATAGGTACATTAAAAATGGTCGTATACCGTTGTTCTAGTGTGATAAAAACGTAGCCTTAATTAATAATCTTAACTAAGGAACTTAAAAAATATCCAAAGACTATTAGGTAGATATTACAAATATTCGAAAGGACGTAATTTAATTTAAAATTGTACAATAAGCTGTTTCAACTTATATCCGGTATTTATGTCTTTATTTTTCTTGTCGTTCCTGTTAAATCGAGATACCAACACAAAACAGATTAAAGTTGTTAGTATAAACATCCGTATGAGCATGATGTAGACATACAATAGGATATTTAGACAAACGTCAGCAATAAAATAAACAGTAAAACCGACCGACTTAATCGGGCGCATCTCAAGCGTTTTGTCAACTAATAAAAACAAAATATGCTCGGCTGAATAGAATTATGTTTAAAAAAAAAAAACTCTTACGAGCTGTCAAAGTGCGTGACAGCGGCGCGGGAACTCGATACGAGGAGACGCCAATAGGCCTACGCGCCACAGACAAAATATTGGGAGGATTGTATTGTCTGCATATTTTGAAAGCTGTGTCAAAATGAGGAAACACTGGATAAAAACAAAATATGCACTTGTTTATTTTTGGCTATTAATTACAATTGTAGAGTAACAATTTCGACCATGATTATCTATATTTGATTTAAAGGAACACTATTCAATAAATTAATTGATTTAGATAAGTAGGACATCATATAGGTACTCAGTAAGTTTCGTAAAGTAATAGAAAAAAAAAATACTTTTAATTGTTAGATAATTTATTTAAAAAACGTAACATTACGCCTGTAATCATGACATTTCAACTAGAAAATCTAAATAAAAAATCTAGTAATACCTACCCGACCGAAGAATCGAAGACAGAATCTCGCGATCGGCAGTCGCCCTTAGATACATACTCAACCAACGAAGTAGCCAATTTATAACATTTACTCAAATATTTACTTTCTTTTTTTAATCATATAAACGATTTGTTTCTACATAACATATTATTAAATAATTTGGAACCTCTGTATCGATGGCGAATAAAAAATCTACTTACCCTAACTTTGCATGTATGGTATACAGAAAATGCACGTCCGTTAGAGGCTCATTAGCCAACGATACGTCCGTTAATTTATTTGAGTTGCAATTAACGTGTCCAGATCGACGCCCAGCTTTACTTTTTGTCCAACACTCAACAAAAATTAAAAAAAAACGAAAAGCTACTTCGGACACATTCGAAATTTGACAGCGCGACCGCTTACCGCTTATAAAAAGTTAATCTACGCGAGTTTGCCTCGGAACTTTCGTAGTAATTAGCCAACCGTATGCTTTGTTGCGTCCAATTAAAATTCAAAATTGAAAATAACTGAATTTCGGAACGGTAAACGTAAATTTGACGCGCTGCTTCTCGTTATCCTGGTTATATGATGTACCTATAAATGCTAATACAAACAATATTATATTAATAAGATGTGATAATAACATCCATTAAGCAATCGATTACATTTTTTTGCCTAAGGTTAAGATCGCCAGTACTTCGATGTTTAATATAAAAAACTGCAAGTTATATATTGTGGCACACTAGTGTTAATATTATGTTTTAAAAAAGGAATACACTTATTTCAAACTATACACATTATAACCAGATATTTTATTAAACACATTGTAACCAAATTCCGTGACGGGGCGAAGTAAGGATACGTTCCCCGACCACGTGCAAAGATACAGGATGTCGTAAGAGGCGACTAAACTTACATTCACAGCGTAGGAATTATAGCCATAACTGATCAGGGAAGGCCCCTGTCCAGCAGTGGACTACAATAGACTAATGATAATGAACCATATTCCTTATAACATTATTATAATACCTTACAATAGTGAACAATTCTCCGCTTCGAACGAAACGCGACATAAATATTGAACATTACCGAACATTACCAACAGATGTAGAACTCGCGTAGAATTAAAATCCCAACTGAAGACATTTCTTATGTCAGTACTGCTTCCTCACGATAAAGATGTCAAATCGTGTAATTGAATTTTGAACATGCACAGGTAAATTGGACTGGATGCGTTACCTGGATGCTGAAACGTGTAAAAGAAATAAAAGCTTGTAATTATAACACACCTTCCCGATGTTCGTATAATACGAGTATCTTGCAATCCTTGTTATTGTTACATAACAATTAAACCTAAATGTACATGTCATTTTGATTCAACAAAACGACAGTGTGGAAATCATTTGGATTCTATTAAGAAAAATGTAGATGTCGTATTGGTTCAATGAAACCGTAATGTGAATGTCCTTTTTATTTAATTGTCACATTGGAACAGCATGGCGGAAGACGCTCCAATCATTCTTTAACTCTTTATACACATCATAGTTACATAAAACGGTTTATAGATAATTTTATAAATGGTACATCACGCCTGTAATTCCCCAAAGAGGTAGGCAGAGGAGTGTAG
>DWTO01000601.1:0-19951 GCA_018244755.1 Jemadia pseudognetus | reverse complement strand
GAGCATGCAGTCCACCTGATGGTAAGTGGATACTGCCGCCCATGGACATCTGTGATCAACCCCAGACAAGATCAGATAATAAAATAATAAAAATAAATAATAAATCATATGTTAAAAGTAAGCTATGTTTAAAAGTCCATAATAACATAAATGTTAAAGATAACTACAAAATAAATCTCAAATAGACAAAGTCAAATAATATTCGGCAGAATGTATTTCGCATTGTACATGCAACTCCGTTTTAATTTGCAAGTTTAATGTAAATTTTATATCAAATTATGTGAAAAATAAACGTTCATCTATACGGCATATTAAAAGTGACTGCATTACTTTGTCTTTTCAATTAATTTAAAACGGGGCATTTTATTTTAATATAAATACAATCTTATATGTCATAAGCATAATTTGAAGTTATTTCATAGAAACAGAAAGATCAAACAAATTTGATACACATATATTTCGCGTTTTTATATACAATATGAGTGTATTTATTACTTGGAGTAATTCAATCAGGTTTGTAGGAAACTTACCGGAACTTAAGAAATCAGCGTCATCTTGAATGGGTATGCCGGTAACCGGGGCAGGGGGACCTGGAGGGCCAGGTGAACCGCGCTCCCCTGGACAAATTTACATTTTCAAGATTTCAACTATGTTATTGCCGACTTAACAAATACACTAGTAAATATAGAAAAAATAATAAAATATGCAAATAAATGCGTAATCTGCGATAGTAAATAATTACACAATTTATGCGTAGGTTCATTACGTAAGTTTTTTTTATTATTTTTTGCTATAATGTTAATTATATGCTTATTGCTCAATAATGGAAATATTTGGTACTGGCACTACTGCGAACAGTTTTAATAAATACGAGACACGAGTAAATTATCACTTATACTTCACTTACATAATACATACATATACAGCACAAGTATGATCGGAAACATTAAATACTGTATTACTACATACCCTTCTCTCCCTTGTCGGCTGGCCGGCCGTTAGCACCTGCAAGACCCGGCCGACCGTCGAGTCCAGCCGAGCCCCGATCTCCCTTGAATCCCCTTTCGCCTTGCGGTCCTGGGTGACCCTAAACAGAAACATTGTTTTATAATAAACAAATGGTTACATTATTCAGCTATTGTAACATGATGTTTCTTGTAACCTTATTTAAAACATTAGGTATATATGTAGACATGACACCTCCGAACATTCTCTTCAAGGAGAGCAAATTATCTGCGTCCGAAATTAAAAATAACTTAGTCGAATTCAATTGTGATTTTAAATGTATACCCTACTGTATGTTAATTTATATATATAGTAACTGTGGTTTCGAGGGAAGCTCTTTCACCAGACATGTTTTAGCCTTGGTCATTTAAATTTGGTCGGAGTAAATGTCCATTCATTTAACAGATATAATTACTAAGAATGTACTCACTCGATCTCCTTTGAGTCCGTACTGCCCAGGTGGCCCCCTTTCGCCCTTTTGCCCGGGAAATCCACGTTCGCCTTGGAGTCCTATTGGCCCTGGTTGTCCTGCGTCACCTTTTGGTCCGGGGGCACCCGGTCTGCCCATTGCTCCTCCATATGACCCCAATAGCGATTCCTGACCATCATATTTTTATTACGATACTGGGAACTTATCTGTCAGAATTCAATAACAATAATACATTGTAATTTATTGTAAATAAATAAATAACTGAATTGTAAATAAATAAAATAAATACATAAATGAGTGAATGAATGAATAAATAAATAAAAAAATAAATAAATAAAAAAATAAATAAAAAAATAAATAAATAAATATAATATTGTATATCATTTATCGTAAGTAATGTGTATTTTTTTCTGTCTTATAAGAAAATTGACCAATAAAACTTAATGTAAAATAATGTTTTCAATCTATTTTAATAGACGTGTTGGGTTAATATTAACAGCAACGTCGTAATTATATGGATCATTTGGAAATTAAAAAGTTATTTATGTTTACGAATGTGCATTATTTTTAGAAGCGTTATTATTCTGGATTGATTTCACATTAAAACAAAATAATTATGATATTAAATGAAAGAAGCTAGCTGAATCTTAATGCTTCTTAGTATTAATGAGGCAGGCGCATAATTTTAAAGTAAAAAATATTTAAGGAAAGTTTCTCACAAAAATAATTTTAAAACTTTAGTGAAAGATGAGTTTACACAGCTAATAGCAGTAAATTTGAATATGCATAGCAAACCATTTTTCCTTCGACTGTGAATACACTCGCAAACATAAATTATTAAACATATCTGTTAATAAATCGTCTGTTCTGCGCAGTTTAGAATGGACTTCATATGAACCCTACACATTTAGCAAGAGTGGTATTTGGAGAACTTACCTTGTATATTTGTCTAGGCTTCCAGTTTGACTACATAAGCGGTTAGCATGGAAATGATAAACCAATGATGAGTAGTAGAAATAAATTACTCTACACGTTTAATGAAGCATACGATGCCGCTTGGCGCTTTTGCACTTCACGCACGATATGATGCTCTATTTTTAGTCCAATATTTCTAAGCTTATAATGCTTGATTCCTATATTAATCTGGTAAGGTAATATCAGTGAAAAAGAATCACAATGAATTATGGTACTTCACAGGGTACGCAAAATCGAGTGCCAGATAACAGATAGTTGAATTGTTAATGTTTTTTTAAATTATATATAATCAAACGATTGAAGAAGGGTAACCCTGTAATTAAAAGTTTTAATACATCTGTAGTCGAAAAGTAAACCGAATCAATATTAGATACTAAACATACGTATCGTTACCGTTTCTATCATGTTCGTTATATTTCATTACCCCTGTACGTTCAGCTGTACTGATCGTAAAAGCGTTTTTCAAATTTCGTTCGATTCTTATAGGAGCCGTTTATGCTGTATTGCCCGTATGGTGATATATTAGAATTATTGATTTATTTCGGCGAATACAATATATATAGTATAATATGTTATATAATTTTGGAATTAAACGTTCTACTTAAATAGATATCAATGTAACGGAGCATATGAGCGCAAGCTTGTATTGCCGACAGCGGTTGTGAGATACATTAAAATTTGAACCTTTCTCAATATTGTATTATGATCAATATATTTTTTTCAGAACTCACGTCATAATTACTGAAGTCTGAAGAACCCGGCAAGCCCGGCGGGCCTGGCGGACCAGCTGAGCCAGGTCTACCATCGACACCTGGTTCTCCTTTTGGCCCTAATTGACCTTCAGGCCCTCGAGGTCCAGTATCCCCTCTCTCTCCTTTCTCCCCTCTCGGTCCTGGGGCGCCTCGCTCCCCTGGAGTACCCGGCTGACCCTAAAAGTAATATTTATATAGGTAAATAAAGCTTAGCAAGCAATGAAGTAATTTACAGCTGTATATTTGAACCAGATAGATTTCTATGAACTGGTCTCTTTTCTAGTCAACAACTGAATTGAACATCGTTCATATAATTATGAGCCAAACGTTTCTTTTACTCTCGTCGCTATATATAATTCGTTATGTCAGCATGACTGAGTTGGGTGCGGTATATTGACATATGAAAACTATTTTATTATATGAAAACTATTCTAATAAATGTTACTAAATTGACATTATATGCTGATAAATTAGACATACAGCAATTCCGGGCGGGCCCGTGCGGCCGTCGGCGCCGACTAGCCCCGGCAAGCCCGGCGGCCCCTGCAGCTCTGGAGACGTCTCCAGCAAGGCCAGCAGTGTGCTGCTGTTGCATCCGCACTGCCCGAGCGATGCGTAGTTCTCTCCAAAGATTTGCTGGTAGATAATCCACATTAGATAGATAAATGAGCGGTCAAACTTTTGAAATCAGTAGAAGCCTGTGCTAAATTAAGTAAATGATATTAAAAATGTAAGTAAAAAGTTTGATTATCAATTTTATTTATTTACGCGGATCTTAACTGATGGTATAGAACAGTAAAGACACTGCGGTTCAATTAAAAATAATATGAAACATACGTCTTTGCAATTTAACTATTTGTTTAATTTTTTTACTAGGATGTTAAGTGTCTCTTTCTCTTTGAAATTAAACATTAGTTTTGTATTAATAACAAAACAATCTACATACCTTCACTGTATTCCTCTAAGCGTTCCAATTAGCAGCATGAAAAATAATATACAATGTATATATATTTAGTGTATACCTATTAGTAAAATGTATAATTGAACAGGTAAAGGAAAACATCGTGTGGAAACCGTCGTGTGGAAGATATCCATTTTAAAGTTTTGCATAAATGCTTATTAAAATTAATATTCGTGGGCGCATAAAGTTATAAAGTCGGTAGGTACAACAATTTTAGCTACAATTACCTGTTATTACGAATATACGTACATGGAATGAAATAAACGAAATTTATCAAATTAATTGCGTAAAGGACCTACAAATAATGTTATTTCCGAATATAACGTTAGGAAAAAGTTTAATAAATTCCATTCTTCGCCCGTTTGTTAAAGTTCACAGTAATACTTCACGAGGAACTCGCTCAATAAAGTTAATAAAAGTTTTTTTGTGTCAAATCGTTTGTAAACTATCCATAAAGAGGCGGCGTGTATGTGAAAAGTTGTTTCAATAGGTATTCAAGTCCTGCCTGAAGCCCGCACACGGTAAGCACTCAGACCGGTGGAGATAGCATTAGCCTTTGGCGTAAGCTGCACGAAATAGCGGCTAACAATTAATTACGTGAGTCCAGCCGGCTTAATTCTTAATTATTCAAAACTTTTTTTATACTCTTGAATTGACTTGCGCGCATAAAGAGAGTAATGAATGTAGAAACCACATTAAGTCTGTAAGAATTTAGGCACCTGGGACGAGGTACCCTCTGTCAACCTTGGAAAATGTGTGGTGTAATAATAAAGGAACATTTATTTTAAATTAGAATTTATATAAACCAACGGTGAACATAATATATATAAAAGACAGATATATTGTGCGTCGTATTGTAAACTAGTAATATTATTGAAAACATTGTTACTCGGATACGTATAAGGGAGCCTCCAGGCCTCCAGGCATATACATCCATTTGGTACGTCATCATAATTATCAGCCTATTTAAGACAACTGCTGTACATAGGCCCATGTATAACGTAATATTTGTACGTTTATAACGTAATATACATAGTGTACCACTTAATATTTGTGTTTATATAAAACATGTCTTACATATGTGTGGTATCTAATGAAATGATGCAGAAACAGGTATAAAATATTATAATTATTACGGGCCTCCCCTAAGGGATTTTGCTACAAATGTTCGCCCTTGCGCACGTGGGTTGTGGATCGCAGATTATATTTATACATATTATTACCTATGTGTAATAAGTAGTATGTCTATATGTAGTATTAATATATTAAACTTGCTTCCTTTTATAACTTACACCACCACGTTAAGTACCCGCCACGCAGGTGCGACCCGCAGGCGAAGCGCGAACTATATACATGAACTCATTCTGTCCAGTTCGCGTTCACTATGGTCCTTATATTCATTGCGATAGGGATTATTTTTGATTGCACAAACTGTGACATAGTAGCGATAAATTAATATCTCTATTACACATCTTTTGTTGGCCAGTTGTGGATAAGTACAATAAATGCTATGTTTAGTTTATAGTCTGTATAGTAATTCGTTTTACTATACTAAGCGCTTTGATTATCGATGCTTTTGCTCGCATGTATTATAAAATATATTAAAACGTGAGATTACGGCTGTAATCCTCGAAGAGTTAGACAAAGGAGTATAGTATACACCCACGCTGGACCAGTTACGTTTACGTCCTACTACGGAGTAGGTGGTGAGCCTATTGTCATACACCGGGCTCAAATCTGGTCACATCCGGGCATATATTTTGTAATACTTATATTTACAACTCTGCTTATGTATGTTTATGTAGTTATAAACATGAAACTCAGAATATGTTTTGCATGTACTCCTATTTATCTCGATTATACTCATTTAGACTGTATTGAGCCATACTTTTGCTGAGACATTGCTTTTACATCGAAAAGAGTGAAAAGTTTTTCCCACAGTTTGAATTATCTCACTGGCCCTAGTTATACTTCAAACAACATTGTGGAGGAAGCAAAGATGTGAGTCCACACGATGTTTACATTCACCGGTATATAAAGTGATTTTTAAAATGGTTTTCTATGAGTGTCGCCGAGAATGCTTACGTCGTCTCCAGATCCGGACATTTCTCCGACGTGAGGCGCAGCTGGTGTACCAGGCTGGCCTGGCGGCCCTGGAGGGCCAGGTGGCCCTGGTGGCCCTCGGATTGGCTCTCCCGGTGGACCCTAAATAATAAAGCGTAAATATTGAACACAATTGATTCATTTATTTTCATATAAACATTTTTAAATTATTATGGTTCGGTCGTTGCAATTGTAATAAGAAACGTTAATATATTCATGTCGTAATAAATTTCACAAGACATATTATATTACAGTGTTGTAATAATCATCAAAACAGGTTCACATTTATAAGATTTTAGACTTATTATAAATCCCATTCACATTCGCATGTAGTCCCAAATAACCTGAGATTAACCTAATTGAGTTTGAGATTAATTCCCACTTGAGATCAACCCCTATAAATATTGGAACTTGTTGATTATGTGGATACTTTATATCCGGACACAAAACAAATGCTTGTTTTAGTGGGACAAACATTTGTACTGCGGGGGGATCAAATCCCCAACCGCGGCGCAGTAGTCACATCCAACATGAGATTAGTAAGGGCAAAGAAGCGACTTCTTTAAACGTTGCGATATATTTTGTGGGCTCACATGGTGTTAACAGGGGTACTACTGAATGATGAATAAAGTGTTAAGTCCACGGTAACGGCTCTGATACATACGTACATGCAAGTGCGTAAGTCGTCCATTTATTACGAACGATACGGATACGACACGACTTTAAATATGACTCATTAAGTTAAGGACAATGAATCATTAGAATTTAAAATTTAAATGTTATGATAAGATTGTGTAATCAACAAGACTATTTTCGGGCTTTTCTAATTAATAGATATCTAATTACAAGAAAGGATTGAATATTATACATCATATTTAAAATAACTATTAATACGAATAATTTAGATCAAATCTTTTGAACTGAAGATTATGGAATCAATAATAATATACATACATATGTTAATAACCTATATATTTTTAATATGCCAGATCCCTTACGGAATAGTCAGAGAGCACAGAATGCCAATAAAGCCCTTACAGAACTAATATATATTATATTTAAAATATCTGAATAGTATGTTATGGAACATTAAAATATTCCATGAATTTAAGTTTCTTGTGCTCAATGTATGGCAATAGGTCAACTCCTTATTCCATAACCGGCGAATGGAACCCCGCTGCCTTCACTTTCAGGTAAATACATGCGTGCGGCGTCATGTAGAATAACAATGTCGTGTTGATCCCGTGTGCTGTAAGGGGTGTAAAACAAGGGGCGGTACGTAAAACGATAAATCGAGTGGCAAAACAATGGACGGGCGTCCTTTTGTGTGAAAACTGCGAATTTTGCGATCCCGGTCGCACTTTTGTTTTACGCCCACAACGCCTGTACTGACGCTTTGATTGCTATTTTTTTTAACGGATTAAGCTCCGTATTTCGTGTGGTGCTCCGACAGGTTTCATCCCTTGATAATTTGTTAAAGGGGAGTAATTTGATAACGATTAAGATCTCTATAATTACTGGTGGTCAGGTTTGTAATGATAGAGATATCGGCAAGTGGTTGAAATTTAACCGTACTTTAATACTTGATTTTTACCCATTTATATTGATATAAGTATATCTCATCAACAGCTACCAAAAAAAATCTAAGTATGTCAATTATCAAACTAAAGGAATAAATGGTACTCAACTGTTTTGTCATTACTTGTTTATAAAAAGACATGGATATTCTTTTTATTTGTGTTTCAGTATTTTTTTGTGTGTATTTACATCCAATTGGAGGAATATGATAATCTTAATCACGAATTAGTCCAGTAGTATTTCCAATTTTAATACATATTTGTATGTATGTAGTATGTATATATTTAATTTAATTTACTACATTTACACATAAGATTTAATACATATAACATTTAGTACATATATGTTTGCAAATATTGCACTGTCGTGCTACCGCTTCTGTAATACCATCATCTTTTAACAGTAGAGCACAAATTGTTGCCGATTAACTTTATTAGTCTTTTTTGTATAATAATATAATAATTATATAGGTATATTCATATAATATTATATTATATGAATTATCAGAAGTAGCTACAGATTTGTGATTGATTTTATGTATATATATATATATATATATATATATATATATATTTGACATTTGAATTTAGAATCAAACGTGTCTGGACTAAATACGAAATGAGAATGTTTATAGCATACACAAATACGTGATTATATTCTGTGCAATGTTTTAAAACAAATTCGATATTTCTTATAATAAGATGATAATAAATTCTTGCCCTCGGTCCTCTGTCTCCTTTTTCACCTCTGAGTCGTAGTGCGTAGCCTGAAATTCAAAAATATCAATTATATCAGAAAATAAAATTATAATTAATTAAAATTCAAACAACTATTTCTCTGTATATTATTATTATTCCGGATTTATTTATTACCTAAGTATGTTACAATTTCGTAAGTCACTTAAAATTACAATAAAAATGTCATGGTACTATCACACAATGACATGACGTTATAAACGAATATGTCACAATATGAATGGTGCCATTTACGCTTGTCATATTCGTCGATAAAATCTCCACACTACACAATGAAATAAATAATCCTCGGTATCCAACATTATATCACGTATGTTTGCGCTAAAAGTTGGATTCGGAGTTTCCACTGTAATTACGGCTAAAGCAAGCGACAGTTAATCTGAACGTGTAGTACCATCTAGGCCGGGCGGGGGCGGGGGGAACGGCGGTATTGTCCCATACCGCCCAGAACCCTCAGCGTCGCCCTCCTCTTGGTCCACCTGTGTAGAACAATTAATTAGACCCTTAAACGCCCTTAATTGTACTCGTGCACTGTTAACCGACGTAACAATTAACATTTACCATGCCCAAGTGGCTTATCCCAAAAGTCGTTACTTTTTAGCATTTTTGAAACTGGTTTTGTTAGAGCACAAGGAATTAGTAGCACAAGGAATTTTAGAAAGCGTTACTCAATATTAAGTGCTATTCGTTTTAATGTGCTATCACATACAAATCAAATAGAAAACAATTATTACAGAAATTAAAAAGAAAGTTACAGTAGAAATGAATCTAATTAAATCCAAAACCTATGGAGTTGATTCAGCTAATATAAATAAACTAGTCGTCAGTAAGTCAAAAATCGTTGTCGTGTCGTTGTCGTAAAGAATAAATTGTTTCTATTTCAATACGTAACTAATTAATGCATGTTTAATTACAGAAATTTAAGTCTATTGGAACAATCTTCAAACATTGTAAAATATGAACAATTTTAAAATTCCTTGCCGCATTACATACATATGTATACATAATATATATATATATATATATATATATATATACATATGTATATCACGATTTACTCTGTTAATCATGTAGTTTGTTTTTGATTTAATAAAATTAATGACCATTTTGAGTTAAAAGAAGACCGTGCGGGTCAATTGCTTTAAATAAACATTATTGTGATTCGTTCACGTTTTTATGATTTGACAGCAGACGCTTCAATAACTAAAAAAATCCTACGTAGCGAAACTAAAATCGAATCTGGAGTTATCTAAATTTGTTAGAAAAATAATCCATTTTATATTATACTGAATCGATATTTTCAATTTAAATTTTTGAGTTCTACACATCTCTTTACATAAACTTTAACCATGGCAAATGTGATACTCCTCTGGGCATTCAATATTCTTAACCGGGATACAAATGTATCTCTTCTCATATTATTATATTACTGCCGATAAATCTTGACAAAGTTATGTTAATTTGTGTTCTTTCAAACAAAACGTTCTATTGTTTTCGTGCAAAGAGTTCATCAGATGAGATGACAACCTGAAACCTTGTCATTCATATTCAAGCTTCGTCTCCGAATATGAAAATAAATCCGGGACACTGCGCCATTTCGTATTCAAGCGTGGCAGCGCTGTTTCCGATTCCTTAACCGAACGTCTCAATCGTGACCTTCACTTGTGATTACATACTACACGAGGATTTTACACTGATTTTATAGATCTGTATGTTCAAAACTCTATCCTTCTTGTAGTATTCTACGTGCGTGATCGGCGTACGGTTGTAGGTTCCCCCTATATTCCGTGGTGGGATTTATAACTGGTGAATCGCGCGAGTGAACTACACTTTTCTGCCTAACCCTTCGCGAAATGTAGGGATGCAGTTATGTTAAAGAAGATTTACTGTTAACATAATGATTTATAAGACAGTCTCTATATTATTATTTCACATTATAATTTCCTATCGAAATCACACAATTTACAAAGATTAAGAAATTTAAAGTAACAAATTAAATTAAGCTTAGTCCTTAGGGCTACTACGAAATTTCAATGAATATTATTTGTCTTATAAAGTAATTATATTAAACAGGCCTCCCAAGAGGGGTTACGAAATATACCTATGCAACGCAAAGTACATCCTCACGCAACAAAAATAACACACATTAACAAAACTACAAACGAATTAAACATTCATTCGACGAATGTCTGTAATCTCTGCAGTATCTTGATTCTAATATAGAATCTAGTATCTCAGTTAAGTTTACACACTAAGTGACTACGATATGAATGATCGTTTGTTGTAATCTCATGTTAACTGTTCGCAATGTTTCCATTGTTCGCTTCGGGTAACACCTGTTAGCGTAGTCCGTTAATGTCTGTTATGTTTACGGAACTGTGTTACGTCTGTTACTTACGACATTAGATATCCACTCGTCATTACCTCTCTTGTTACTTGTAAACTTTTAGACATTATCAAAACTGTATGTAGGGCCTGAAATTTGTCGTATGATGCAGGTGACTGATCCAATCTTAATAGAAGCATGACGAACTAGGATTGTTTTGTTCGCGGAAAGATTGCTTGCAGATCCGATTGACGTGTATTCTAAGTATGACAACAATAAAACAGTAGGTACTTGTATTTATCTCTTCGCAGATCTCTCGGTGTGAGGTGTACTGGCAACATACAACCACGCTGCTCCCATGTAGTTTGCTACTAAGACGAATTTGTCCATCCTCTATTATACGTGATTGGTAACAAACTAAACTAATAACTATGCTATAACTGGAAAGGTTATCACAAGTTACTGGGTAAATTGATTCGATACAAATCAGGAACAGATTAACTAGTGGGCTAGTTGATAAAATGTGGTAAAACTCAATTTTCGAGTTTTGCACTATGTTCCACATCTATGACCGTTATGCTGATAAAGTTAGATATGAAGCACAAACTGATATTGATAAACCGCTTTCAAAACATACATTTTAGGTTGTGTGCGCACTGCTACAGTGCGTAATAATTTAATGTTTTAGAACGTCAGCAGACTACACACTGTTACAGTGTGTAATAATTAAATATTTTACAGTGTCAGCAGACCGCAAACTATTACACTGTGTAATAATTAAATGTTTTACAGTGTCAGCAGACCGCAAACTATTACAGTGTGTAAAAATTAAATGTTTTAGAATGTCAGCAGACTGCACACTGTTACAGCGTGTAATAATTATGTATATGTTTTAGACCGTCAGCAGACTGCGCAATGTTACAATGTGTAATAATTTCGTGTTTTAAAATATCTGCCGACTGCGCACTAGTGTGTAATCATTTAGTGGATTTAGAATGACTTTAATAAAATATAGACCTGTATTCATATGTCGAAAACAGTGTAAAGAGCGTTGAAAAAGCGATGGACTGAGAAAGTCCTAAGGTTGTCAAAGAGATAAGTTTATTAATTTATTTCTAAACAATGTCACGTTAGTTCCATGTTAGTCCGGGCCTAATTTTCTTTAGTTAATTAGCCCGTAATTACTTATCCTGTTATTGGCTTAGATGATAGTGAAAGTAAGATATATTTAGGTAATTGACAAATAATTGTCTTACTACCCATACGTCAATGTCACAAAATTTTCTCTTATATTCTTGTAAGCATATGAGCGCAACAATTTAATTATTTTTAAAGCAAAGATGTAAGGATTCCCAGTTGATGATTTAAAATACTTCACCTATTCTGTATAATTTATTATTTTAATGTCACCAAATTACATTAATAGTCATAATCACTATAATATTATAATTTTGTCACGCCGGGTACTTCACAAGGTAGGCAGTGAGCACCGACCGTTCTATCATTATAGAATTGCCTTGTCTCCTCTTCGTTAAAATTTCTCTATTAACGCGTTATACAAAGTTACGACTCGATACGCGTCCGCCAAGTGTAGCCAGCTTTATTCGCTGCGGGTGTTGTCATAAAAATTATTTGCACTGCGCCCTTGTATGTTTGCACTACGTCCATTGCAAATATTATAATCAACATTCAGTGTTTACGTTATCCGTTCCAAATGTTGTGGTGCCTTACGATAATAGTAACGGAATTCATGTGCTACATTAATTTTCAATTTGAAAATGTTTAGCGTTTTTTCAAAAAATATGTTACAATATCAGTTGATTTTTTTAGTCTTCATTCGAAAAATTATATACATTTCCAAGAATCTGAGGATATAACAATAATACAAATTTTTATTCTCTTTTGTAATTCAAATGAGTTTACATGTTACAATAAAACTCAATGTGGACAGTGTTATTCTGCGAAAGATTAAAAAAAACTTTCTTAGTTACCTACCGTTTAATTAAGGATATGATTATTATAATTTTTTTTAATGCAAGTTATCGAAGTATTTGATTAAATACATAGTTATAAGTTATAAAATTTGATACGAAATATTGAACTTCCTAATGCTAACCTTCGATTGAGATCGTTAACACCAACCTTTCACAAACACCCTACACATAATATTATATTATCTGTATTTGTACTGAGTCCCCGCAAATACGATGGCCGCTTGGCGTACTGGGTTCCGGTATCTTCTTATCTATTAGGTATGCGTAACGTACCATCGTTGGGACTTAGTGTCAGAAACATTCAAATCTATTTCTTGTTAAAGTTTAAATTGTACCTCAGTAAATTTTCTGTTTTCCTCTTTATATATACCTATGTATAATGTTCCAAATCTAAATATCTTGGGACTATTCACATGGACATCCACAGATTATAGTGTGAATAATAATATTACGGCCATTCAAAATGTTATTTAGCTTATTTAGAGTTTGCTCGTATCCTAAAAATATAACATGTCACTCACATGCATTTGTATATTTATAAATAAATAAAATAGTTATAAAAATAATTAATTTACGCTTGTAACAAAAACAATACACAAAATAAAATAAAAGAATTAAGTCTCGCATATTCCTGTATAATTTTATTTATCATATTGTTTGAAAATAAATTATTGATAAAAAAATAACTTTGACACAAAATAACATGCCTCATAATACATAATATAAACTAGATTAGTAAATTATTATTTCAATCATCAATTATTTATATATTATTAGGTATGGTTACCTCTACTTCATAATGATACTATATTTCGCAAGAATACCATTCTCACAGATGCAATCGTATTCAATCGCGCCCTCAAGCTAGCGTAGTTGATGAGTTTACTCCTTGTGTTTTGATACACAAATGAAGCCGTCAATTGTTTGCCTACACTTCAACGATGCGATGCATCGAGGGCGTTGACATTCGCAAGGAAGCTTATCAAACGAAAGACCGCGACGAATTTCAGCGATAAATGCTACGATAGTGATCCAACCGCACGATTACCCGCAGACGGTATAATGGCCGGCTTTATGATCATTTTATTGCTCAAGAACGCCGACGTCAGAATAATATTATGAAATTATGGTTGCAATATTTGTCATTATTATGCCGTCACCATAGATCTCTTATGGGGTAGTTGTAAAGGCTTTTCTATTTTATCGTTGTTTAAACAATTAACCCGTATGCATTTAAGTTTATTCGTTGCGTTCTTAGTTTAACCTGCTTCGCTTACATCCTACACTTTGCGTAGTACCTAATTAACATGATTCTACTGTGTTACTTATAACATTTAGGGATGTCCAAAATGTACTTAATATATATTATTGTGCGTCGGTTATATTTGCTCAATATACGTAGTCGTTACATTTACCGAAAAATTATTCAATATACAGATAACTACTCATGACAATAAAGTACCTATAATAAATTTTCATTAATTCTTTATCAAAACTATCATGTCATTTACCCATTTAATTTAAGTTTCATTACCACCTATATTTTTACTAGTTCTATAACATATCAAAGACATAGTGACTACACAGTAATAGTGTCAAAAGTCTAAATTAAATTCTTACGTAAGGTAATACGAATATTGCTAATATTTAGTATTGTTTCAGTTAATATCACACAAACGACTAACATATGACACAGGGAATTGCTTAACAAATATTTTTTTAATGAAGAATCCCATATTCAGCATTTTGACTAAGGCCTAACTAAAGCTTTACCAGGTAAGTTGCTTCACGAAGAATGGCACGAGTATTTTTTTCAATATCTAAAAAAGAACTAGTCGAAGCTGAGACGAACAAGTTTATTAGTGGTTAGTGGGTTATTTCCGGACATTCACAAATGCGTTCTATATTTATACACAGACGGTTAGTTAGTGGACGGCACAATGGTGTTAGCGAAATAGCTATTGCGGGTGTTATGCATTATCCGTCCAGATGCATCTATGCAACAACAAATATAGCCGCTCGTGCAGTATTTCAGTTCGCTCAGTTGCATAAACGTTGTACGTTGACCCATTTATTTTGCAGGTGATTCGAAAGGACGGATGAACGATGCATAAACCACTTTATTTAGATCGATAAATAATAACATTGAAAATAGCGTCTTCGAAATATTTACGATTCGAAACATTAAATACATTTTGTTTAATTATACAACGAAAAATATGTCGACAAAAAGAAAAAATCATATTCAATAAATTTCAATATAAATAAATATGAGCTGTAATTTTGAAATGTAATTAAAATATATGTAGTTTTAAAACGAATTTATAAATTACAAAGCGAATACGTAAAGAGAATTCGGAGACGTAAATATTCGTATTCAATTGAATGCTATAAAAAAATATGAGGAACATAAAGAAATAATAAAAAAAGATAACAAGCGCGCCATTTTCAATTCCATTCCTTATCGATACTGTAATGGCACTGTTCAGTGAAACCACAAGCAAACATTATTATTGAAACTTGTAATCACCAAGTAATTGTCTATGTCAATCTCTTCACTGCCGCTCCCCGTACCGACTTCCTGTTGAACGTTCAAAATTGATTTGTAATTGTTACAGAACAGACGATGTCGGGACAGATAGTCCATACCGCGACGGTATTTTCCGGGAAAATTTCTGATTGATGGATGGATGGATGAATGGGCACCCCCAAGTTTTATTAAATATTATGACACGGTGAAAATTTCACCGTCGTTTTGCGGAAATTCAATTATTTCCCTATCTATTATTGTCAAGAATTGTATGATGCTCGTACCTGAATTGTAATAGCTGACGTAAATACCAATTTTTTTATTTTTGTATTATTTATCATTATCAATATGTTGTATTTATATTTATGATTTTTTTAAATAACTGTTGTAAAAGTAAATTTTAATTGCTAATTTTTGTACTATTTATTATTAAAAGTTCTTCTTTATGTACAGTTGTAGGAGTAAGTAATTAAAAAGGTCTAATTATTAAATTATGCGACCGTTGCCTCCAAAGCCCAGGGTATCGTAATATGTAGTTAAAATTATTTGTAACGTGTGCTATAAATAAATGAATTATTGTCGTCAACATAATCTGTGATTATGTACAGCAAGTAAATATTAATTTTGACTGAATTTATGCTAATGACCCGTTGCGAAAATGTCATTAAGTAGAAAGCTGCTCTTTATAACTTAGCTTTAGGTTAATATTAAATATTAAATAAATAAACAAAAGAACGCTAAAATAGACCACTCTAAATACATATAATTTCTATGAGTGGATTTTGTCCAATAAATTTTTAATGCTTACATTAATACAACCCCTAATGAATTAGAAATTATGTTAACACAAACGCTATCTATATCACAGAACGTTTAACGAAAGGACATCTATAAATCGTGATATTTTGACCATTAAATTGATTACTGCTTTTTGAATGATAAAACCCCTTGTGGTTAGCATTACAATCCTCGTTTTACATGGACGCTGTTAAAGTAAATATTTAATAAACCATAAGCATGTCGCAAACGTATATTGAAACAGTATTAAAAGGCTTATGGAATTTGGTTGAATAATTTAAAAAAAAGTTAAATATTAAAAAAAATATTTAACTTAAATTAAATTACCGATTTATCGATACATAATTATGTACAATGTGCCCGTTACAATAGCATATATTTTTTAAACATTTGTTATAATGCCTGCTGAAATTACGTTGTACCTAAATTAATTAAAATCGTTAGGCACATCGATAAATGCGTTTCGAATTTATTTTCTTATTTGTTGTTGGAGATTTTTCTCTCGAGAACAAATTAATGTTCAATATTCCGGTATTTAGACTGAAAATACAACAGTCGTTTCCTGAATCGACGTCTACTTAAGCCGTCAGCTATGATTGAAGGCAGTGATTATCCAAAAATTTGACTTTAATTTTGGATCGTCAATTAGGCTTAGTTGATCGTTTAGCGGATTAAAGAGTGCGCCCTAATGAACCCTGTGATGAGTACAGCGTTAGCGGCGATCTTCGACGTTTTATCCTCTATTGGCCAAATTACTATTTTAGAATAGTTTCTGTATTTATTTTCGAGCGTTATTTTCATTTTCGAACATTTCAGTTTTCGAATGGCCTATACATACATATTTATTTTAAAGTTTGTTCAAATAAAATCCAATAATATTTTAATATTAAATGATATCTTGCATTCTGCATCATATTTCTTTACCAAAACAATGCATACTTAAATATTTTACAAAGAATACACTTACAAAGAATTATTTTAAATTAACTCTTTACAAAGAATAATTCTGACTAAAACAAATAATCTCAGCAAATACGTGAATCCTGAACTACTATTACGCTGAAAATATTCAGTTTTTTGATTATCTTGAATTTTATCAGTACAATTCCTTATAACTCTTTAGTATTGTCCATATGTAATATTGATCACCAGCATTAATAAATTATTAAAGAGCAATTCAAACTAGGCATATTGCCGCCTACAAGCAAACGAATTACTTTATTTATTTAAATTTGCTAGTATTAATCGACATAATTTTTTTTTCGTATTTCGATTTTAATATTCTGTCTATTCAAGAAATGTAATGATAAATTAATTTATTATAGAAATTTAATGATAAATAATTAATCATAGGAATTTATTGATTAAATAATTAATTATAGGTAGTTAATAAACAATTGATTAGCTTACCTCAAAAGTGTTGACACACTGCACTTCCGCTTGTGACGGTGAGCCGTACAACTTCAGTTCTTGAAATGCGCCCTGCAGTAAGATCAAGGTCACCACTATGTTCAAGATCTTCTCCATCTCTTCTGACAATTTATCGAACGTTCACTTTCTCAATTTTTCTACCGAATATCAATTCATATTCGAAACCGCCAGATTATTCTATATTTAAATAATTGTCCGAAAAAGATTTCCCATAAGTATTATTTGTAAGTGCTTGTAAATTGATTATTATTTTTGGTCAATTTTTTTCTCTCTCCTTACCTGTTTTTAAGCTTATTTTTTAAAATTGAAATGTTTACGTCTTAAAATTAACTTATTCATTTTTAATTTTAAATAATGTAGGTATATTGATTATGTAATGTATAATTAATAGTATTACATAATGTCGTTGTATTACGTAGAGTCTAGTTATAATTTCATACTGAACTAGTTACAACTAAGCATCTAAAATCAAACATGAATATTTTCATAAACTGTGATATCACGCCGTAAATAAATTTTGCAAATACACAATATTACAAATGTTACAAATAAACAATATCATTTTGTGTGTATATAAATAAAAAAACAAAAATATTTATGTTAAATTACACTATTCAAAAATATTTGTTATGGGTCTATTTTAATTAATATTGTTACTATTATCTTATCACACCAGGTCCTTCACGGGGAATGCAGGGAGGGACCATTGATTAAAAAATACTTCTACCGTTACAGACCTCACGTAATTCTTCTATATCATTTTTGAATTGTTTTCTACAAAGACACAAATGACACGAAAATACCTATAACACCATAAAAATAGTATAAAAAGAACAAAACAATCTATATACAGGATTATTAATAACCGGATTAAATTAATTTTTTTTAATGTTCATTTTAAACTTCCCCGTTCGTATTTGCGTATTGGTTTCGAAGCAATAAATAATAATATTAGAGGTACTAGGAAATACAGACACAATGGGTATATAACGATCTTAATGTCTAAAACTACCGATAGCAAAAAAAATGAACAACTGCAATGGAACGCAGACGCATGCGTGCGCCAGACACGTGTCAATCAGCGCATGCGTCGTAATGCACTAAATTTGAAACGAAGCAGACCCAAGAACAACGCACGTCCAGGATAACACGCCACTCGTAATCCTGTAATTCTTACGTAACCCACCCACTATCTGGGCTCTTTGTAACTGGTCTTACGCGAGCCCATCGGGACAGCCACGAGCGATTCTTCGTTACTTTTTTATTCATTTTCATTTCTGTTAATATCTTTTATCGCGTACCAACTTATAAATGAGCGATGGCCGTCTGAATTACACTTGCATTACGTGTAATAAAGCATGGAATGTTAACAATCGTTTTCGGAATACATTTCGCTGAGTTTAATCTAATTAATTTGAATTAATTATAATTAATATGTGCCTCAGCTAGATATATTTGTATCACAAACAATATTCATCACTTTCTTTCTTCATACATGCACGCCACTTTCGGAGACTACAGACTCCCCCAATCAGCGCTGAAATTATCGCTTATATGCTTTTAGACTGCAAATGCAGTTTCCAAGCCATCATTGCAGCTAATACGTGCTTGCTACTGAAGCCGGCCCGCTCTTTGTCTGAGCCACGTTTGCTTCAAAGCAAGATCCAATTACCCGCAGTATCTGTTCGAGAGTGCAGACACGAACTGCACGTAAATCGTCAAGACCTAAACCGTTTTAATTAGACGCGTATTAAACTAGATAATCGTTTTAAATCATACTATTTTAATAAATGTGTCCATTGCCTATTCTTCTATCCTAATAAAGTTCCTTGTACTTAAGTTGCCAGGAACTTCGAGAATTCTATAGAAGCAATTGTGTAGATAAATACTAAAATATTTCCTCGATAGGTGCTTGTAGGGTGAAATGGACATAGAAGAAGGATCCCAGGTTTATAAGGATGAAGATATTTGGTACTCGGTACTTCCTGTCTAACCCGTAAGGTAGACGGGGTAATGATATAATAATAATAAGAAACACATAAACATGTCATAACAAGATCTCAACCAAATATTTTATCTTTTATTATTTTATCTCAAAGAGAACATCAGCATAGTAATATATTTATTTGTTATTTGTTTGTATGTTATATAATTTTTTGTTACAATTATTGCGTTTATGTTTGTGTAAATATGTTTGATATTATTATTAAAGTATGCAGCGTCCAAATGTTCTCTCATGTTCTCTCATGTTCTCTCATGTTCTCTCATGTTCTCTCATGTTCTCTCATGTTCTCTCATGTTCTCTCATGTTCT